>PVKC010013104.1:0-23160 GCA_004027635.1 Crocidura indochinensis
AGGTCATCAGTTCGAATCCTGGTGCCCCGTATGGTCCCCCGTGCCTGCCAGGAGCAATTTCTGAGCATGGAGCCAGGAGTAACCCCTGCGCACTGCAGGGTGTGACCCACCCACCCCCCAAAAAAAGAAAGAAAGAAATTCATCTTTTTCTTTCTTTCTTTCTCTCTCTCTCTCTCCCTTTTTTTTTTGCCATTTTGATTACTCTATATCTTGGAGTTTTTATATTTGAAGATTTTTATTTGATACACTTGTAGAATCTTGGATTCTTATAGTGGCCTTTTCTAGGGAGCAGGGAGTAGGAAAAGTTCTCTGCTGTTGTCTTTCTCACTACTTGTTCTACCCCTTTTCCCTTTTCCTCCCTTTCTGGTATTCTTATAATTTAGATATTATTCCCATAATTCAGAGATTATTTCTCTTGCCTTTGTTCATTAAATAACATACATTTTCTTTCATCCTTTTGTATCTCTTTCCTCTTTTGACTTCTTTATTAATGCTGACTCATAATTTGTTTTCAAGTTTGTCTATATGGTTTTCTTCCTGTTTGACTCTTCTATAATAGCTAATGTTTTCTTTAGCTACTTCATTTTTGTTGTTGTTGTTGGGTCACACCGGCAGTGCTCAGGGGTTACTCCTGGCTCCATGCTCAGAAATTGCTCCTGGCAGGCACGGGGGACCATATGGGGCACCGGGATTTGAACCGATGATCTTTTGCACGAAAGGTAAATGCCTTACCTCCATGCTATCTCCCGGGCCCCAGCTACTTCATTTTTATTTGTATACATTCTCTCATTTTCTCAAAGAGTTCTTCTTTGAGTTATTGAATTGCTTATCCATTTATTGCTTAATTTCTCTGGCTAATGCCTCCTTGATTTATTATACTAAAGTAATAAATCTCAATTTTAGATCATCATTTTCTATGCTCAGGTGTTTTGATAGGCTTGGAGGTTTGCCTCGTTTTCTCTCCCTCTCTGTACTGACAGTTGAGCTTCATAGTTTTCCCATATTCTTTGTATTCAGTTTGTTGGAATGGTAGAATTTCAGGTTCCCTATTGCTTAAAAAAGCATTCTATTGAATTTGTTATATAAAAGATGGCTAATAATACACATTCTTTACACTTTTATTTTCTAAACATGCAGGAATATTTGAGTATGAAAAAATTGATGACTAATTATTAATTACTTGGTTTTGAGGCATTCTTTGTCAAAAGAAAACATGTTTGGGACCACCTTCCTGGAAATAGTGGATATAAATTGGAATGTCTTTGCCCAGGTACTTTCAGCTCAGTTTGATATGATGGCAGATGGATATCAGGACAGGCTGAGCCTAGAATTTGTGGTCAGGGAATAGTGGGTTAAACTGGGAGCTAGGTGAGATTTTAGGTTCAGCTCCAGGAATATAGGTGTTTCCCCTTTGATATTACATCTGGAATAGAAGGGCTGATGGACATCAGGACATAGGACAGGCTGGTCCTAGAGATTGGGGGAGGAGAGTGGCTGGTTATGCTGAGAGCATGAAGGATCCTCATTCAGCCCCAGGATTCAAGAGTTTTTATATATAATAGATAAAATATATATTAATAAAATATAATATAATAACTATAATATACGATATAATATATGACATAACATGATGTAAATAACATAACTTACATACATTTTATAAAATAATATAATGTAATATATATGATATAATATATATTTATATAATTTATATATGCACTTTATTTAAGCATCATTGTTACTAATATGTTCTAATTGATTTTCAGCCATAAAATGCACATTCCCCCATTACCAGTGTAACTTTCCACTACTATTTTTCCCCATATTCCTCCTTCTCCATTCCTGCATGCTTTTGAGACAGACATTGTATTTATCTCTATCTCTCATTGTCATGGTAGTTGTTAGTATCGTTATTTCTCTAACTGCACTTACTACTCTTTGTGATAAGCTAGCTTGCCATGCACTGACTGAACTTCATGCAAAGAAAAAGAAAGTGCAGCCCCAAATGTTAATTATTCCCATCCTTTGAAAGTATGGAGTACATAATTCTTTAGCAGATTAAAAAGATGTAAAGACACAATAGTAAGAAATTTGGTTATAATCTGTGCTTATTTTAGCTTTGATGATCAGAGAAAAACTCTACTTTGTACTGATTAGTATACTCAGAGGTTACAGTTTCAAGTGTTTTCTTCCCAGAAAATATCTGTTGCTGTTACAAGAATCAATAAAACAGTGGTTCTCAACAAAACTTCTACAGGTGGTTGTCAAAAAATGCTTGTTCAGAAGGAGGTCTCCATTTCTAGACCTGTCTCATTAAAATATTTCCTGCAACTTACAACAGGATCTTCTTTCTTTATGCTAGACAACTTATGGGACTCCCTACAATAAAAAAATACAAGTTATGACAAAGCTACATTCAGTTTTCAGACAAAGAAGTGATAGAAATAGCCTATGTATTTGATTAGAAGGCATTTTTTTATTCATGATAAACTGAAGAAATGTCACCTTTCATAAAATAAAACCCACCAAACCCTCATAATTATGGGTCAGTGATGTTCATCTTTCTGGGCCAAGGTTTTATATAAGGGACCCTTTTCTCACATTCACAAAAATACTGATTTATTAAAATTTATTTTAATCATAACGATTACAATATTGTTAATGATAGAATTTCTTATGTGCAAAGTTCCAACATCAAATCCTCTACAAAAGCATGATTCCTTACACAATCTGATCGCAGTTCTTCTCAACACCATCCTCCACTACATTTTACTGACATTATAAGCTCATTTCTGTAGACCAGCTTTCAGGTTCTTTTGCCTTTGACAATTTGTTGTTCCCTTTCTATATCTCTTCTGTATAACTCTAATCTGAGAAAGATAATTCTGTATCTGGCACTTTAATGTGAGCCACACTGACTGGTATAAGGTTATATCTCATCGTTTTCATTTTCATTTCCTTGATGTTCAAAGACACAGCATTTTTTTCTGCATATGTATTGGCAATCAGTATATAAGTATTACTATTATAATTTTTGCATGATTTTTGAATAACAGCTAGTAGTTCTCTGGAGACCAGATGTGGTATCAGGGATCAAACATGGGTCAGCCACATGTGAAACAAAATATATTTTTATTTATTTATTTATTAAAAAGAGATGAGTAATCTCTCCAGTTTTTGTTGGAATTATTTTGGTTGAGGGAGGTAGGCATTTGGAGGTGGGTTCACTGCAAATTATTGTACCTTTCAGTCCTCATTTCTATTATCTCTGGGTATTATTACTATACTGTCTTTTATTTTATTCCCTAAAACCCATACATGAGTGGGTTCAGTTAGAGAAATCACTACACTAACAACTATCATGACAAGGGTAGTAAGAGATAAATATGATGCCTGTCTCTAATACAAGCAGGGGGTTGGGGAAGGGAGAGTTGGGGGCATTGATGGCAGAGAGGTTACACTAATAAAGGAGAGTATTCTTTTGTTTTGTTTTGTTTTGTTTTTGGGCCATACCCATTGACTCCCAGGGGTTACCCCTGGCTATGTGCTCAGAAATCGCTCCTGGCTTGGGGGACTACATGGACGCTGGGAATTGAACCATGGTCCATCCTAGGTCACTGCATGTAAGGCAAATGCCCTACTGCTTTGCCACCACTCTGGCCTTAGGGGGTGTTCTTTTTATAACTGAAACTCAACTGTAAACGGGTGTAATTATGGTGCTTAAAGATATTATGAAAATAAAAAGTAATCAATATATGGTAGCTTAATTAATATGAGAAAAAACAGTAAGGTAAGGGAAATAAAATGTATCCTATATAATTTTTTAAAACAACATACAAATATGAGATAAAATCCATGAAAATCAGATTGCCAAATATTTGCCTAGATTTCTCTAACAGCAAAACCAGTCTCAAATACTGAAACAATAAATGCATATTCCTTGCTTTCCCATTCTGAGATATAAAATCTTAGACAGCTAGAAAACATGAGAGTGAATTTTCTTATTTATGTTTCTGTGGGGGTATGATACTATTCTTCGTTTTCCACTTATTAAAATGAATATAGCATTTCTTCATATTACAAAATGCAAGCTATTAAGATGATAATAATTTAAACAAATAGCAAATCACCATGAGACCTGTGAAATATCTGCTAGTTTAATTCAAAACTAAAGTTATTAGTTTTAAAACATTAAAGGAGAATGCCACAATGAGCGAAAACTGGGAAATGAAAAACAACTGACAAAGATTTAAAAGCATCAAATAGAAAAATAATTGGTGAATATTTACAGTCACAAGAATAGGTGAAAAATTAGGAAATGTTTACAGATATAGATGCACACAATGCTCCTACAGCAGTATAGTTTAGAAAGTGAAGCAAACCAGTTAGTTTATTGCAATACCTTTGTTCTTCAAAGCCACATGAGCTTGACTACAATTTAATTTGCTTGCTGTTTTTTTTTTTTGCTTCCACTTATGAAGACATAAATTGGAGTTGTTAATTTTTGGTCCACTGACCACTGAAAAACATGCTGGCCATTATAAACCACTATAAAACTCATTATGGTCAACTGTAATGAGTCATTTTGACTCATTTTGGTCTACTGAAAAACTCACTTAAAGGCCTCCCAAACAGAGTAATATCTGCTGAATTAGTGAACTGAAAGATGAGATGCATAACACCTGCACACAAGAGAAAAGGTGGAAAGGACCTAAAAAGAACTTATGATGGAAAAGTCCTCAAAATTAATGATCAGATAAAAAAAGACCTTTGGGACAAATTCAATAGGAAGAATTATTAGGGGTTCCAAAGAGACAGGGAGAAAACCCCCGTGAAAAAGCAATATCATTGTCACTATTGCTAGACATTTCCAGAGCTGACAGTGTTAGCTCCCTCAGCATGAACGCTCAAAGACATTCAAATAAAAACACCCAAGGCACTTCCTAGTTACAATGATGAAAAACAGAGATAGAATACTTTAAGAAGAAAAAAAAGAGAATCTACATGCAAACAAGCATACTTAACACTTAAAGCAGATTTGTCACAATCTTCTAAGCCTGAGGCAGTGGGTATAGTAGGGGCTATAATAAAAAAATTATTATTTTTTATAATACAGAGTATGAATATCAGGATGAACTCACACTACTAAGCACATATGCAACCAAAAACTGGCCAACAAAATGCTTAAGAAATCTGTTAATAGACTTGAACTAAGACATCAATAGTAATGGGAGGCTTCAACATTACCCTGTCACCTATTGATAGATCAACTAGTCTGAAACTTAATAAGAATATACTGGCTTTTAAGGAAGAAATGGAACATACTGTCTTAATATATATATTACGGCTTTTCATCCCACAAAATCTAAATACATATTATTTTCTAATTTATATGAGACATTCTCCAACATAGACTACATGCTGTGCCATAAAACATACCTATATAAAATCTAAAAGATCAAAACTACAACAACGGGGCCCGGGATATAGCATGGAGGTAAGGCGTTTGCCTTTCATGCAAAATGTTATCGGTTCGAATCCCAGTGCCTCATATGGTCCCCCGTGTCTGCCAGGAGCAATTTTTGAGCATGGAGTCAGGAGTAACCCCTGAGCACTGTCGGGTGTGACCCAAAAACCGAAAAAGAAAAAAAAAACCTACAACAACAAAATGCATTGAAAATACAAGTAATTATAATTAGAAATGGAGCTATAACTTTAACTCCTAGAAAATGAATAGCTGATTACTCAATACCCAGTGTGTCAGAGAGTAAATCACAAGATTCCCAGAGACAAATGAGACTGAAGACAACAATTATTAGAATTTTAGGGAAAACAGCAAAATAAACAAAAAGAAAAATTTATATTTTTGCAAGCATTCATTAATAAAGAGGAAAGGACCTACATAAATTACTTAATAACAAAGCATTAGTAATTGATAAATAATCAACAAAATGAGCAAAAGTAGGCAGGAGGAAGGAACTAATAAAACTTAGAGCAGAAATTGATAAAGAGGACACCCACAAAAACACTCTAAATAATCAATGGAAGCAAGAATATATTCTTTTAAGAACAATAACAAAAACAAGATTGGTGAACAATTAGCAAAATTCACGAAGTGTGAGATAAACTTAATAAACCAAATCAGAAATAAAAAATGAAATGTCACACAGATATAATTCTAAACTGTAATCAGAGTTTATTTTGAGAATATTACACTAAAATAGAGAACATGGAAAAAATGTATCAATTCTTGAACTATTATCTGTAACTCCTAAAACCTCCCAAGACTTAACCTAGTTAATCTGAAATATCTGAACAGATCTATTACTATTAAGGTAATTGAAATGCTAATCAAAGCACTGTCCCATAAGAGTCTAGGTCCAGTTGGCTTTACTAGTGAATTCTTTCTAACCTTCAAAGAGGACATATACCCACTTCTTTTTAGGGTCTTCAAGGAAATTGAAGAAACAGAAACACTTCCAAACAGCTTTTATGAAACTAACATCACCCTGATAACAAAAGCATACAGAGATACCACAAAAAAGAGTTACAGGCCAATATCCTTGGTAAACACAGTTGCAATAGTAATGCTTCTCAATAAAATACTAGCAAGGATTATCCAACAATTCATCAAGGTAATACACTCTGACCAAGTAGAATTCATTCCAGAATACAAGTATGGTTTAACATATGCAAGCCAATCAATATAATACTCCATACCATAAAGTTTTATTAGTACATCAATAGGTGCAGAAAAAGCATCTGATAAGGTTCATCACCAGTTGAAATAAAAATCTATGGGGCCGGAGAGGTGTCTGCCTTGTGAGTGCTAGCATAGGACGGACCGCGGTTCAATTCCCCAGAGTCCCATATGGTCTTCCCCAAGCCAGGAGCGATTTCTGAGCGCATAACCAGGAGTAACCCCTGAGCATCAAATACGTGTGGCCCAAAAACAAACAAACAAAAAACTATTAAGAAGATGGTAATTAAAGGAACTTTACTCAGTATAGTCAAAATCACTTTCTGTAAGTCCAGAAAAGATCATTATATTAAATGAGGAAAAAATATAATCCTTCCACCTAAGATCAGGTATAAGACACATTTGCCCCCTTTCCTCTCTTTGCCCCCCTCTCTTCACTTTTACTCAATATAGTATTGTAATTTCTGGCCATAGTAACTAGGCATAAAAAATATATCAAGGTCGGGAGATAGCATGGAGGTAAGGTGTTTGCCTTTCATGCAAAAGGTCATCGGTTCGAATCCCGGTGCCCCATATGGTCCCCTGTGCCTTCCAGGAGCAATTTCTGAGCATGGAGCCAGGAGTAACCCCTGAGCACTGCCGGGTGTGACCCAAAAAAAAAAAAAAACAAAAAACAAAAAACAAAAAAATATATCAAGGTCATATTGTTAAAAAAGAAAGAAGTCAAGCTCTCATTGTTCTCAGAGACATGACACTATAATTAGAAAACCCTAGGAACTAATAAAAAGCTTCCCATAACAATACATTTTATAATAAAATATCAGGCTAAAATTAATATGCAAAAAATTGAATTTTTCTATATGCAAATAATTAAAGAGAAGAAAGAGATATTTTAAAAATCCCATTCACAATTGTGCCCTGGAGTCAATTAAGTGTCTTGGAGTCAACTTAACTAAAGAGGTGAATGACCTATACAAAGAAAACTGTAAAATACTACTTCAAGAAATCAGTGAGGACATAACAACATGAAAATACACCCCATGGGGCTGGGAAGGTGGTGCTAGAGGTAAGGTGGAGGAGAGCACCTTCAAAAGTTATATTGGTAAATCTGGACAAGTACATGCGAAAATGCAACCTCAGAGTTCTCTCTGCATTGATTTATAATATTATATGGTTTAATTTTTTCTTTTGTTGATATGGAGTATTATGTTCATTGAGTTATATATGTTAAACCGTCCTTACATTCCTTGAATGAAACCTACTTGGTCAAGGTGTTTGATGTACTTGAGGTGTTGTTGGGTCCTATTTGCTAGGATTTTATTGAGGATCTTTTATCTGTGCTCATCAGGGATATTGTTCTGTAATTTTCTTTTTTT
This sequence comes from Crocidura indochinensis, assembly GCA_004027635.1. Lineage (NCBI taxonomy): Eukaryota > Metazoa > Chordata > Mammalia > Eulipotyphla > Soricidae > Crocidura > Crocidura indochinensis. The sequence continues at coordinate 8,077 of PVKC010013104.1, forward strand.
TTGTTTTTTTTTCCCTTGGAAGGGGACTCAGGGGCTACTCCTAGCTATGCACTCAGAAATCTCTCCTGGCTTGGGGGACCATATGGGATGCCAGGGAATAGAACTGCATTCAGTCTTAGGCTAGAGAGGGCAAAGTAGATGCCTGACTGCTTGTGCCACCGTTCTGGCCCCATGTTCTGTAATTTTTTTGTCAGCATTTCTGTCTGATTTTGGTCCCAGGGTGATGTTAGCTTCAAAAATCTATTCAGAAGTGTTTTTCTTTATCACTTTCCTGAACTAGCCTAAAATGGTTTAGTAGTTCCTCTTGATAGGCTTGAAAGAATGTGTCAGTGAATCTGTCTGGGCCAGGACTTTGCTTTTTGGAAGACTTTTGATTACCATTTTACTTTCCTCAGTAGTGATGGATCTGTTTAGATAAGCTAGATCATCCTGGTTTAACCATGGAAGATTACAAGAGTCCAATAATTTATCCATTTCATGCAAGTTCTCTTGTTCTGTGGCATAGAGTTTCACAAAGTAGTCTTTGATAACCCTTTGTATCTCAGTAGTATATATAATGTTCCCAATTTTCATTAGTTTAGAACTTCAATATAAATCAATATATGATTTAAAGAGAACACATTTAAAACGTTTAAAATATGTTGATTGTCTTGTCAAAAGTCTCTTTAAAGTCCCATTAATATTTACTTGCAACTACACTCAAAGTTAGGCACTTTATCATATCAAAAATGATTAATTAAAGCTTTCTTGAAGCTGTTTACAGAATCACTTATTTTTCGAGTAAAATATTTATACCACACTGGGTCCAGTAGCTAGTATAACAGGTAGGGCACTTGCCTGTTTTGAGTCCCTGGCATTCCATATGGTCCCTGAGCACTACCAGGAATGATCCCTTGCATAGAGCCAGGAGTAATTTCTGAGCATCGCTGGGTGTGACCCTAAAACAAACAAAATTATACCAAAAAAGATGAAGTATTCTCTATAAAATTACAAATCTGGTTATTGAGGAAACAGGACCATAACTCACTCATGATGTCTAATTTATGCTGCTTCTGCCACTTACACTATGCTGTCTCTTTGGACTGCATTGAAAAGGGTGATTGTGCTCTGTAAGTACCAAGGGAATGTAGAAGTAATGACCAAATGGGATAAAAAGGACTTGTCACTGTAGAACACCATTTCAGCTATATGATAAAGAGCCTACTATTATGTGAATTAAGTAGACATGTAAATAAATGTCATGGTTCATCTTTGGTAATCTACTTGCAAGTTAAGAATTGAGCTGTATTAAATTAGAACTGAAAAAATATTGACCATGGATTTAGAAAAGTACATGCTGCTCCATGACTTGGATCTTCATTAACCTCCTGAGGTTGCTTACAAAAAGAGTATTTGACTCAAACATCCAGACTACAATTTGTAGCCAGACCTCTCAGTTCAAAGTGTGTCATTAAGTAGTTTCCTAGTTATGAGTGTAATGTGGAAATCCTTTGTGTTTGAATTTCTTAGTGGTAAAATAAGGATGATATGGTATCTGACTGTCTTATTGTCTGTGTTTGTGAGAGTTAAATTAGTAATAACTACTAAGCTATTAGTATAATATAATGATTAGTACTTTCTGAAGCTTGATGCCTGCTAAAGTCTCTTCAACTTTAAAAAATTTTGATGATCAGCACTATACAAATATATTGGAAATAGTGACACAATATACAATTTTGAAAAATACGCTATAGAGAAGGGAATCAGTTTAATTGTATTGAGGACATTTATCCTGGAAGTCTGTTAGCATCTAACATGATCTGGAATGATTAGGTGATTAATTTTTAAATTGATTAGGTGACTTTTTGTCCAGAGTTGGAAGCAAGGATTTGCCATAACACAAATACATGGATAGATCTGAAGAGTATCATGCTGAGTGAAATGAGTTAGAGGGAGAGGGACAAATACAGAATGTTTTTTTCATAAGCCAGATATATGGAAACATAGTAGGTCTATATTTGATTGAATGGAAGAGATTTAGTCATTAATAGGAAGCTTGTCACCGTGTCTGCACGTTTTTGAGATAGTTTAGAGAAGAGATCCTTTCTTACCTCCCTCCTTTCTTCCCTCACTCGCTTTCTTACACCCTCCTTCCCTCCGTCCTTTCCTTCCCTTCAACCTCTTTCCCTTCCTCCATTCCTCCCTCCCTTCCTTCTTTCCCTACACCCTTCCTCCCTCCTTACCTTCCTTTCTACCTCCCTCTCTTCTTTCCCTCCTTTGTCCCTTCCTCCCTCACTTTGTCCTATCTCCCTTCAGCTTCCTTTCTTTCCTTCTTTCCTTCTTTCCTTCTTTCCTTCTTTCTTTCTTTCTTTCTTTCTTTCTTTCTTTCTTTCTTTCTTTCTTTCTTTCTTTCTTTCTTTCTTTCTTTCTTTCTTTCTTTCTTTCTTTCTTTCTTTCTTTCTTTCTTTCTTTCTTTCTTTCTTTCTTTCTTTCTTTCTTTCTTTCTTTCTTTCTTTCTTTCTTCTCTCTCCCTTCTTCATTCCCACACTTCCTCCCTTCTTTCCTTCCTTCCTTCTATGAATATATAATCTTGAAAGACGCCAACATAAAACTTTGACTAAATTTGAGTCTCAAGACTGTGGTGTCACCTGAAACTCAGTTTTATTTGCCCTTAAGGTTTCTTGGCATTATCATTTTTGGTATGAATTACATTTGTTGATTGGTATTCTTATAATATAAAGCTTTATGCTGGATCAGCATTAATCTGTCCAAGTTGCTGCTTGTCTAAAAAGGCAATGCCTTTAAGTGTCACCATCTGAGAAATTCCCTGAAGAATTTGTGTCCTTATTTTATATTCACAAATGCTGATCAAGAAAGTTCCCAAGGACTTAGATTATACATACTAGCTGCATTTTCACTTTGCATTTAAACTTGTCTTAGTAAATCTTTTAAATACTTTTTATCAAGAACAATGTGAATTACAAGTCTTTCAGAGTTATATTTAAGGAACGTAATAACAGTGAATTAGGGAAATTCCCACACCAGTGACTTTTTGCCTAAAGTTGGCTTTCCTCTACACTGTTCCCAGCCTGCATCACATAACTCCACCCTTAGCCCCCTGTACTGCTAGTATAGCAGGTCTCTTTTGTGAATAGCTTGTAGTTTGTGTCTCTTGATTCTATTATCATTGACTTGGGGTTGGGCATTTAGGTCTGATCATTGTTTAAATTCCACTCAGTGTTCATGAGATTGCTTTGCCCCTGGAACCATCTACTTTTATTTTCTCAATTTGTAGGATTAGGAGACATAGAAATATGAGGCAAAGTAAGATGATTCATGTTCTATGGCTCTGATAAGAAAAAGAAGAAAGCAGGCAGAAGCCTTTATCTAGAAGCTATAAATATAAATATAAATTTAAATGAAGAAAAAAAGAAAAAGAAATATTAAAATATTTAAAAATGGGGGCAGTTACCTTTACATTGGGAAATAAACATACTAATTTGTATAACTATTAAGGAATTAAACATATAAAGAAAATATATATTTGCATTAATTTTTTAGGTATTTTTTGGGGGGATGAGATCCAGCACACATTTTTGTCCCACATTGTGGTTTTATTGAGTCTGAGAAATAGTTTGCAGTAGTAGGGGATCAGGTAGTGTCCTCAAACTGGGGGTCTATCTAAAGCCGAGTCTGGTAGCATGCAATAGTCCACATTGAGGGGGAGGTGGGAAGAAAAGGGTCGCATAGAAGAGTCAGCAAGAATGGTGGTTGCAGCTTCTTGCTGAGGCAAGAGACATAGGTTGTTCACCCTAGTTTCACATTTCAGTGCTATATCATATTAAATCCCCAAATATAGTGCTCATTATGATAATGTCTTCACAAAATACTTTAATTTATCGAATTTATCAAATTTCCATGCCTATGATTATGATCTAATGTTTATGTTCACAGAGACCATTGAAATAGGCTACTGCACACTTCTTTTAAAGTAATTGTTGAGTATGTTTTTGAAAATTTTTTTTCAATTTAGCTAGTTTAAAATTATATCATAATGCCCATGTTGTCAGTATGCTTTCAGGAAAGGAAACTGGATGCCAGAGACCTAGTCAGATGATACATCATGGAGTAGACTCCTCTTATAATGCTCACTACTATATTGCTTAGAATTCTAGACTTGATAATTACTATTGTTCTAGGAATGTTCATTGCACAATCTAACCCTGGAAGCCTTTATTTAGTAAAGTTTACCCTCACCAATGATGATTTGCCTAGAAACTGGAAAATCTTTCCCCCCAAGTTGCCAGCTTCATATTTTTAAAATGCTCTGACCCCTTCCACAAGGCTGTTTTTCAACTGCAACCTACAAATCGATTTCCAATAACTGTGTGTGTGTGTGTGTGTGTGTGTGTGTGTGTATGAGAGAGTCAGAGAGAGTTTGTATGTGGTGGACACCTCTAGTCTCTCTAATTTGCATTGTACATAATGCATGTCTATGTTGAATATAGTCTCTCTTATATATAATACCCCAATTTTCCCTTCCTGCTTACCGCCTTACAAATCCTCTTCTATTCTTACACCTTCTCTATCCTAATCTGTTATTTCTTTCTATATAATTCTCTTTGCCCTCAATTTTTAACCCCTCAGATACCAAACCCCTCTGCCACAGTCAGCTGCCAGCAGGCTCCCAAAGCAAAAGGACAAACACCTAACCCACCTTGTCTCAGTCCATGAAGAAACTGCTACCACTGTTCCTGATGATTCATTTTGTGAAGCCCCTTTTCTACCACCTCCCCTCACTATGGACTATTGCTCACTACTAAATTTGGCTCAGGAGAGACCCTCAGTTCAGTGATCCTACCTGATACCTGAGTTCTGTGAATACATTTTCAGACTTTACAAGTTGAAACTGTAGATTTTACACCCCCAAGCTATTTTTCATTTTCTTTTTTTGGGGGGGTGGGGGGTTATGGTTTTGGAGCCACACCCAGTGATTCTCAGGGGTTACTCATGGTTATGTAATCAGAAATCACTCCTGGCTTTGGGGACCATATGAGACGATGGTGGATTAAACCACAGTCCATCCTAGATGCCCTGCCACTGCCCCACCGCTCCACCTTCCCTATTTCAAAAGACTTAAAGGATATATCTCTATTTCCTTTGCATTTTTCTTTGAATTAATTTTCTTAATAGTTTTAATTCTTAGTGTATATTTCCATATATAGAGTTCGCTCCCCCATCCCTTTTTTTAGATCTGCTTAGTAGGAAATTCTAGCATATAAGTCTCTCTTGAGATCTGAGTTCAGGCTAGACCTAGGTTTTAGAGATTGTTTACCTTGTTGTTTTTACCTTTGTATAAATCAGTAGTATCATGTGGCTTTGTTCCTTTTTGCACAGGCACATTAAAATGGAGGGAATCATACATATAAAAAGAAGTTCTTATCTTATATGGATAAGAATTCATAAATTTTATAATGTAGCGTGCCTTTCACCCTGGATATTGGCTATGTGATTAGACTTAGACCTCAGCTGATTGAACATAGACAGTCCAACCCTGATCCTTGGATCCCATTCTTGAAACTGGCATGGTTTTCTGCACCAACAGTAGAAAACAAACCCTCACCCCTCTGGCGGAGGCCCTAATGCTGCCCTAGCACCAACTTGTTCCAAGATAGGTTCATGTTACACCCTGATGACCAGGAAACAGCAACAGCTTTCTTTTAGGGAGTTTCCTATCCTTGCCACCTAACCATGAGATGAAATTATAAGATGCTCTTTAACATAGGATCTTTGCAAAATTCAAGGTTTCTACCCAAGATCAAAATCCTGACTGCAACAACTGCGATTGAGTAGAACTCTTCTAGTACCATGAAGGAAGACCTTGGGGCTGGACAATAAATATGCCTGAAGCTTGTAATTCATTTTATGACAGTATGTTTTATGAATAGAGACATCCTGATTTTTTAGGCCAAGGGTATTTTCTTCATAATTTCTCCAACATTTGCACCTATGCATAGAGAGAGAGAAAAGAGCCCTGCCACCTCTTTTTTTATATAAATTTTATTTGTATCTTGTAGATGGGCTCCTGCCTTTATCATAGAATTTTGGGACATTAATTACTTTCTTTTTCCTCATATTTTTGCATTTTTCTACAAATTGAAGGAAAGAGGATGAGGCCAGTGGCCAAGCTATATAAAATGCATTGGTGGAGAAGAAACAAAAAGGTCAGAACTAAATACCCAAGCCAAAGTAAAAAAAAATAGAATTGTGAGACCCAAACTATACCAATCTAAATGTAAAATGGACCTGTTACACTGTCAGACCAGAGGGTAAGTGTGGAGGCATAGGATTCATACTGGAAACTTTGGTGGAGGAAGGTCAACACTGGTGGTGGAAATGGCATTAATCTATGGTCAAATATAGATTAATCCATGATCAAATATATCATTTAAAGCAATTTCCAAAAGTATCAAATACCTGGGAATCAACTTAATAAGGGAGATGAGAAAGCTATCCCACAAAAATATCAAAGCACTTGAGAAAGAAATTGAAGATGACCAAATAACTGAAATAACATTCCATTCTTAAAGAAGAATCAATGTCATAACAATGACCATCTTATCTAAACTGCTATATAGATTTAAATGTAATACCTATCCAAATTTAAACAACATTCTTCAAGGTCTTAGAATAATTTATTATAGAATTTGTGTGGTAGCATAAAAGACCCAAGATATCAGATCCACATTGAAAATCAAGAAGCACTTCATTATCTAATTCTACTACAAAGACATAGTGATCAAAACAGCAGGTTTTTGGAACAAAGAAAATTTTTCAGACCAATGTGCCAGAATAAAGTATTGAGTGACAAACCCTATATATATATGTATATATATAAGGTTTGACTATATATATAAATATATATATATTAAAAATGTTTGACACAAAAGCTAAGAACCTGAAATGAAATGAAATGAAATAGAGTCTCTTCAACAATTGTGTTGGAAAATTGAATAATCACATATAAGACATTAATATCTCACACCTTTCACAAAAGTCAATTCAAAGTGGATTAACTACCTTGAAAATAGACTATAATCTATACAGTTCATTGTGGAAAATATAGGCAGATACTTCAAGTCTGAGACCTCAGAGAAGTATTTTATGATAAAATGCCAATGGCAAGGACTATATTAAATTTTTATCAATAGGACTGTATCATATTAAAAAACTTTCTGCATTGCAAAATAAATGTGTTTTAAAATTAGAAGACAGTTAACTAAATGGGAGAAAATTTTTGCACTCAACACATCTGATAAAATTTTGATGTTTGTGATATATAAATTATTCACAAAGGTTAACACCACAAAACCTAAAATTTCCATCAAAATATGTGAGAAGAAATGAACAGACACTGCTTTGAGGAATACCAATAGAAAAATAGGTACATTAAAATGTTAATCATCACTTAGCTTTAGGGAAATCCAAATTAAGACATCCATGAGATATCATCATATACTGGTGAGGAATGGCACATATCAAAAATAATAAGAAAATTTGTATCAATGGAGATGTGTTAAAAAATAACTCTCTTTGCTGGTGGAAATGCTGTCTCATTCAAACCCTATGAATAGTATAATAATGTAATATATAATAAATAGAACTGATATATGACCCAGATATACTATTTTTGAGTATCTATTCCTAGGACAGAAAAAGATTCATCAATAATGAAGTATGCACAGTGAACTATTCATTCATCACTATTCACTGCATCACTCAATACAATACCTAAGAGTTGGAATCATCCTAGATGTTCAGCATCAAGTGAATCATGAAGATATGATACAGATATATATAGTGGGATATTATATAGCTGTAAAAATGTAAATCATGCAATTCGCAGCAACATGGATGGAACTGGAAGACATTATATTAAATGAAGTAAGACAGAAGAAAAAGGATAATACATAATAATATCACTTATATGTGGTAGTTAGAAACACTGCATGAAGAAATGCAATGGTCAAATTGGAGTTGTCTTTAACACCCTGGCACCAAATTATCTAGCAAGGAGAAGAAAAAAACTGAGTAGAATAAGAGAAACACAAATATGAAATCATGGGGGTTAGGGGCCAAATAGTCTCAGGTGCATTGTCTCAGGAGAAAAATTGAACAGAACTAAATATCCAAGCCAATGGCTACAACGATAGACCAAGACACCAAAACTTTAACAATCCAAGTTTAAAATGTTCTTCTGTTATACTAGCAAGCTGGGTGGCAAAATGTTGTGATATGGGATGCACTCTGATGATATTGGTGGAGGAAAGTTAATACCAGTGGTGAATAGTCCTGATTAATTGTATATCTGAAACCCAATTCTAAAATATTTTGTAATTCACAGTGATTTCAATAAAATAAATAAATACATTTTGGATTTTGTGATGGTTAGAAAAAGGTACAATGTTTCTAAATTTTATTAAACTAAATGTTATCATTGATCCTTATGGGAGGTAGTTAACTTTCAATTTAGGCCAAATTCATCAAAGAAAACTTCAGTCTTTACAAGAAAATGAGGTGAAATAGGAAACACAGAGCTATTTTCCAGGTTCAACAATGTTCTACATAAATTAAAGACAGTTAGGGGTAAAAGAGACAAAATTAAAGATAAGAAATTGTGAACCTGTCTGTATCTTTGAATCATTTCAGAGTTAAACTATCACATAAGCAGTTTCCCAAAGTCTTCCTAAAGCATCAAGCTCATCTTTGAACTCTTGTCCATCTATAATCAAAGTTTTTTTTCCTAAAGATCCTTGCTGATCTCTGAAGTGTTTGAACAGCAAAATTAAAGGATTTTCTGAGGTTCTTTTAGGAAATAAGATTTAGGGAACCTGAAGTAAAATGAGGATTGAGAACCCCAACAGTTCAAAATTCTTTAGATTTTTGTGGACAACTGGATATGGTAAAAGTATAGTTTTAAGGGAGCTTCTGCTAAACAGGTTCTGCCATATGTTTTCTTAAGGAGAGATGGACATGCCTGACCCTCTTGTGCTTCAAGCAAATTCAAAAATACATTTCATGAAAATATAAGTCTGGCACTTAAAATATTATTAAAGAGTTCAAGTTTATTTTAAAAATAAAATATGTAGGCCAAGTAAAACATTTCTAATTAGTCATTAGCTTTTGTATCAATAGGTTGCAAATTCTAATGTGGTGTATCATTTTTGTTTTATTATTTTATTTTATTAATAATTTTTAATTTGAGCAAAGTGAATTACAAATCATTCACAGTAGTATTTCAGGTACATACTGACATTAAACCAGGGGCATTCCCACCACCCGCTAGGCTGCTAGTATAAGTGGTCCATTTTGTGTCTAGCCTGTTGTAGACTGGGTATTGATTCTGCTGTAGTTGGCTTTGGATTTGGTGTTTAAGTCTGATAATTTTTTATTTCTACTCAATGTTCATATGACTGTTTGGTCTTGGTGGCCTTCATTATTTCCCCCTTGATTTGTGAGGAAGATCAAGATGGTTCAAGTTATGTGTTTCTGTCTGAAGGTAAGAAAAAAAAGAAAAGAAAAAAGGAGGGGGCAAAAATGGGAGGAGTCCTTCTAGAGACTATAAATATCAGTTTAAGAAAAGAAAGGGAAAAAGGAAGGAAAGCATAAAAATAATACAAGAAAAATTAAACCCAAAATAAAACAAAAACACACAAACAAATACCTAAAAAGCACCACAGCAATACTGACAACAACCGGACACTACCCACACTCCTTAAATAAAGATGAATCAAAGCACAGGGGAAAAAGAAATAAAGGCAAAGAAAAGAGAAAGAAAAAAAAGCAACAATACTTACAAACATTTTTAAAAAATTAATTTGTGCTATTTTTTTATTTCATAGGCACAGTAAAAATTGAAGAGGTTAGAAAGGGCATTCCTCTGGCCTGAGATACAGGGTTTCTCTGCCCTTGAAGTATACTGTCATGGGTATAATTACAGGCTCCATATATGCTCTTTTACTCTCCCCTAGAACCTTTTGTGATCTCTGGAAGTTTTCCACTCCATCGCCTCTGTAGCTAGTGACCTTAGTATTTACACATGTCATAGGATGGAGTCTTTCTTTAAAGTACCAGAAGTTCTGGTCCATCACTGTTGTTTTAATCAGTCTTCTGTGGTTGGTGGTCTTGGTGTTTGCACCGATCCCAGGATGAAGCCTAGGGTAATCATTATGTTTCTAGAAGTTCTGCTCAGTTGCAGTTGTCTCAGTCAGACCTCTGGAATTAGAGATCTTGGTTATTGTACAGGTTGTAGGCCAAAGCCTGAACTAGGTTTTTTTTTATTGGTCCCAGGATACGTTCTGCCCAGTCATGGTGTTCACAGTCAGTCTTCTGTAGTTAGAGATCTTGGCTTTTGCACTGATCAGAGGATGATGTGTCTTTTGATTTCATTTTATTGTTAGGTGTTGAGATGAGACAGCCTGCTCTTAGACCAAGTTGTTGCCATTTCCTCGTTGTAAGGATGTCATACCAAAACTGGCACATATTGGTGTCAGAGCAGTATTAAGAATGGCCCAGAGAATACATATGCAAACAAGTTCTTATCTAATAGAGATGGGGACACAAATTTGGTAATGCAATTAGGCCTTATACGCTGAACATTGCAATAATGATTTGGCTTAGACCTCAGAAGAATGGGCATTGCCCACACACACCTGAACAATGGATACTGTGTATGGAAACAACAACAATTGTCTATAACATTACCAGGATTCAAGCCTCTACCAGGGAAAACCTACCACTGCTTTGGCATTGACTTACTCCAAAGAGTGCTCTCAACAATGGGGACTCAGCAACAGCCTGCTTGCAGGGCAGATTGCTCCACATTTAATGGTATGCTGAAACTAGAGGATGTTCCACATCAGCCTGACATCGATGAAAGAAATGCACAGATCCAGAATCTTTAAATATAAGAATCTGACACCAACCATAGCTAAAGTGTGAAAACGTTTCACCGGGACCATGGAGAATGACTCGGGTTGGACAGACTGGTATACCTGGAACCCAGAGTCAGTCTTATGCCAATAAACTTCTGGGGTAAGGCCTTTTTGTAATCAGGTAAAGGATTTTTTTTCCATTTTCCCCATTTTTTTGGACCTATGCAAATAATGGCAAGTGCCACTATCACAACTTTACTATTTTTTTACTCTTATCCTTTAAGGAAAAAAAATGCTGAACTTAAAAACAAATAACTGTAGTAGAATGCCTGTCTCAAATACAGGCAGGGGATGGGAAGGGGGGAGAGGGGAATGTTACACTCATGAAGGGGGGTGTTCTGTTTATGACTGTAACTCAACTATGATCATGTTACTTAAATAAAAATATATTAAAAAATAGAATGTCCCAGAGGAAGTTTGATTCCTGGAGCTGTTGCAGAGAACTGGGTCAGTTCTTTATCTGAGATCTAGGGTTTGGGGTTGGATGATCACTGTCTAATTGCAAGGAGTCTAAGTTGGGACCATATGACATATGTTCAAGGTTGGAGGTGACCCTGTATTGTAAAAAAGTAAGAGCTCTTATCCTAGTAGATAAGAGCTTGTATTTATATGTAAAATTTCCCCCCTTTTAGTATGCCTTTGCAAAAAGAAATGGTGCTATCTTATATTGCTGGTGCATTGGGGGATGAAAGTGTCAGGCTCCATATTCTCTGTGCCCTGGTTTTGGTTTTGACCTAAGCTTTAATTCCAGGCAAGATTTTTTTTCTTGTAGGTGTTTGTACCTCGCAGAACCAAACCACCAAAACCTGTGAAGTTAAGGAAGTGAAGAAAACAAAAACAGGACTATCTATCTATCTATCTATCTATCTATCTATCTATCTATCTATCTATCTATCTATCTATGAAAAATAAGCAAAAATGAGAATAAAAATTAATTAAGGGAACCAAGTGTTGGAGGACACTACCTTGCATTTGAAGATAAACAGGTTAAAAGGTAGTATTATATAGGTCTTAAACTTATAATGGAAATATAGACTTCCCCATTGTCTTTTGGGATATGCTTGTGGGGCATGGAATCCAGGGAATATTTTCATCACACACCCTGGTCCTGTTGAGTTTGGGAAGTGATTTGCGGCAGAATGGGCTCTGGTAGAGTTCTTGCACTTGAGGTCCTCTCTGGTATCAAGCAACAGTCCACCATTGGGGGAGTGAGTGGGAGGGCCACAGAACTTAAGAACTGAGGGTAATGAGTGTGAATAAGATGGGATATCAGGTTGGGATTGAGGGGTGAAGGGATAGTGGGATTTGTGAGGGAGAGGAGGAGGGATAGTACATAGGAGGGGCTATATACACTATAGACATGTATTGCTTACAAATTATGTTTGAGTCTCTTAGAGGAGACTCAATGTACTCATGCCCACATATAGACATACATTTATATTCTATTCTTAAGGTGTCGTTAGAAGTCTGACCCTGAGCTTTAAGGACTGGTTGAGTTAAAATGAATAATTAGCTTAGGTATAGCTTAGGAAAGAGTAGAAGGGAGAGCCAAATATAAGAGAGAGAAAAGTTTTCTTACTTAATAGTTCAATTTTTTACTGAAAAATTATAAAAAATTAAAATAGAATAATTTTATAGATATGTATGTTTTTATGTGGGCAACAATGTGATTTATAAAAATATGAAACAAAATTTTTAGTGCTGCAAAATATTATTTTCAATTTATTTTTTGTTTTGGGCCATATCAGACTATGCTCATGGCTTCTTATTTTCTCTATCATTACATAGATAATTACGAATTACACCTGTTATTGCTCAGGGAAACATATGGGGTGCTGGAAAATTGAACCTTGGGTTGTCCCTGTACAAAGGAAATACCCTGCCCAGATCCCAAAATATTTTTTAAACAACAAAAAGTGAATATACTTAACCATTCCCAGTTCTTGACAGAACAAAAGGGTAAGTGGGATTAAGACGTGCTATAGCTTTTTTAGTGAACTTGTAATCAAGAACGTTGAAGGCAGTCAGCAGAACTTTTGTCCTCTAACAACTAGAACAGGGAGTTCATAATCAGTCATCAATGTTGTACCTATGTTTGGAAATGTACATAATAGTAGCTACAGTAATCTTCCAAATTATTTTTATGATCTTGATCAAAAAGGAAGGAGTGAGAATAGGGTGTGAATTTGAGGAAATAAAAGAAGACAAGGAATTCTGTGACCATAAAGCAAATGTTTAGTCTAAGAGACTGAAAGAAAAGGATAGATTAAAGTCTTCAAAGAAATTAAAGAAAGATACCAGTACACTCAAGGAAAGAGAAATCACTAAGCATTCCTCCTTTTATTTTTTCAATAAAACACACAACTCAGCCCAAAATATCCTGGTTGAAACCAACTTCATCAACTTTTCCCTGAAAGCTTACTTGGACTTAGTACAATTGATGATAGGCTGTTTATATGAAAAGTGCGTCCCTTGTAGAACTGTCTGTGTCATGGCTGAGACTGAGAAATTGGAGTATAAATATCTTGTAGCTCTCAGGATTACCAAGGATCCAAGTTTTGAACAAATATCCCGTGCACACAAAAAGCAACCTATGCAGATAACTGCTGTACTAAAAGTACAAAAGTGAAAACTTTTATGTTGTGGCCACTGTTGACAAAGACCTTAAAATATTTATGTTTTGGGGCCGGGTGGTGGCGCTGGAGGTAAGGTGCCTGCCTTACCACTCTAGCCTTGGACGGACCGCAGTTCGATCCCCTGTGCCCCATATGGTTCCCCAGGCCAGGGGCGACTTCTGAGCGCATAGCCAGGAGTAACCCCTGAGCGTCACTGGGTGTGGTCCAAAAAACAACAAAAAAAATGTATTTTTTATAGGAACAATTTTAGGTTTTTTCAAAAATATATGCTCCAACACATAACCATCATTGAAATCAAATCCATCATGTACTCTTCTTTCCTTTAACTCCCCTCCATATTTCTCACTCTAAGTTCATTTAGTTCTATTAGAATAAAAGGGGTTAGTTTTAATTTTACTTCATGTGTCACTTCTTTGTGCATATCTATATGTGAGTAAAATCATGTGTCATTTTTCTTTTTTTCTGATTTATTTCACTTACCATAATCTTTTCTGTATCCACCTATAATACAAATGGCAAGAACCTTTTCTCTTTTCTTTCTTTTTGGTTTTTGGGTCACATCCGGCAGCGCTCTGGGGTTACTCTTGGCTCTACACTCAGAAATAGCTCCTGTCAGCTCGGGGGATCACATGGGATGCCGGGATTTGAGATCACATGGGATGCCGGGATTTGAGCCACCATCCTTTGTATGCAAGGCAAATGTACTACCTTTATGCTATCTCTCCTACACTCGATTTTTCCAATTTTTGTTTAGGCTTTTATTGTTGTTAATATTCAATTTTTTGAACTCACACATCTTGAAATTAGGTTTGCTAAATATATGATGTATTTATTTTTAATAAGTCATTATAAAGTAATTTTGGAAGAAAAGTATTGTCAACCTTTACAATATGACTTTAAAAAGACAAGGCTGTCCTCTCTCACCACTCCTATTCAACATAGCACTGGAAGTACTCGCTATAGCAATTAGGCAAGAGAAAGATATCAAGGGAATCCAGATAGGAAAGGAAGAAGTCAAGCTCTCACTTTTTGCAGATGATATGATACTCTACTTAGAAAACCCTAAAGACTCTATCAAAAAGTTCCTAGAAACAATAGAATCATAGAGCAAGGTGGCAGGCTACAAAATCAGCACACAGAAATCAATGACCTTTCTATAAACCAATAGTAATAAGGAAGAAATGGACATTAAGAAAACAACCCCATTCACAATAGTGCCACACAAACTCAAATATCTTGGAATCAACTTGACTAAAATTGTGAAGGACCTATACAAAGAAAACTATAAAACTCTGCTCCAGGAAATAAGAGAGGATATGCGGAAATGGAAACACTTACCCTGCTCATGGATTGGCAGGATTAACATCATCAAAATGGCAATACTACCCAAGGCATTATACAGATTTTTTTTTTTTTTTTGGTTTTTGGGCCACACCCGGTGACGCTCAGGGGTTACTCCTGGCTATTCGTCGCTC
>PVKC010013105.1:0-23216 GCA_004027635.1 Crocidura indochinensis
TTTCTTTCTTTCTTTCTTTCTTTCTTTCTTTCTTTCTTTCTTTCTTTCTTTCTTTCTTTCTTTCTTTCTTTCTTTCTTTCTTTCTTTCTTTCTTTCTTTCTTTCTTTCTTTCTTTCTTTCTTTCTTTCTTTCTTTCTTTCTTTCTTTCTTTCTTTCTTTCTTTCTTTCTTTCTTTCTTTCTTTCTTTCTTTTTCTGTTTTTGGATCACACCTAACAAGGCTCAGGGGTTACTCCTGGCTCTATGCTGAGAAATCGCTGCTGGCAGGCTTAGGGGACCTTCTGCATGAAAGGCAAACACCTTACCTCCATGCTATCTCTTCGGCCCCAATTGATGTTTTCTTTAAAAAATAAACAACATAAAACTAGGCAATAAAGCAAGAGTCTTCTTTCATGCTATTTTAAGTCTGCTGAGCCAGATGAGGATCTGCTCCTCCTCTTCTGTCCTAGAACCGAAGTAGATAAATAATTCATTTTATCAAAATCTTCCAAAATTATGCTTGTAAACATGTGACAAGATTGAAGTACTATTTTGATATATCACATAATCTCTGTGCATATTCCTTTCAGTGACCAAAAGAAATGATGTGGAAAAAAGTGATGACAAAGGAAATTATACAACTCTGAATTTATAAACCTTTGCTGGAATGGTCACTATTTGCTCAAGACAAAATCAGAAGTCATGTGGAAATACAGTCTATCAGCTGGGTTAAAAGTATTTGTACAAGAGCAGATAATGTTTTGCACAATAGCATAGTACTGTACAGTTAGTAATACCACAACAAAACTTTGGGAACAAAACAAGGTTTATAAGCATGAATTCCAAATGAAATTAACATGTCAGAAAAGATGACTTTTTATTTTTATATTTCTGAAAATTTGTCTTCACTCCAAAATTAATTTTTGTTACAAACTCAGTGACAGTTATACTATTATGCTATACTTTAACCTTTTCTTATTATATTGAAAAGCATAACCCAATGTAGAGATAAAAGCATGTTTTATGAAGGTGCCAATCTATCATCTTAATTGATAGCTGGAAACTTTAAATCCAATATCCAGGTCTTTAACTAATGGGTTCTTGAAATCTATCACATAAACCTGAAGTGTTTTTGTATTTAGCTTAAAATTTGATTGAAAAAAATAATTTAGCATTATAAAACTTGTTCTTATTTTTATTTTTTATTCAAAAATTCTAATTGTTAGTTTTGATTTCTCACACATTTTAAATTTTTGTTCATTACTATAGTACAATAAGCATGTTATACTATCAGTTATATATACTTACCTTAGAAGTTATGTTGATATTGGCATTTTTCTCTGCTCTTCCCTTTGTCCCTCCCAGTAGTGCACATTCAGAACTTAGAAAAATAAATCATAGTCAACTTATTCATTGAGTTGTGTTTGTCTTCCTGAGAAAATTACTTCAGGTCTCTGTGGTGTGAGATGATTTACACTATTGTTTTTATTTGCATCTTTCATATGATTAGTAATGTGGAGCATTTTTCATGTGCCTCTTGAACATTTGTATTTCATCCTTTTCAATGTAAAAATATGTATTTAAGCACCATGTTTACAAGCATAATTATAGTTAGGTTTCATTCACAAACAGAACATTGCAACCACCAATTCCTCTCTCCTCCCTTTCCATCCCTTGCCTGTATTTGAGACAGGCATTCTACATCTCTAACTCATTAAGATATTTTTTGTTTGTTTTTTTTTTGTGTGCAATTTTTATAATTTTATTATGCCACCGGTTTAGTTCTCATCCACATTGACTGTCTGTAGATTTTTGAAAGTGGTGACAGGCACATAGGTCACCAAAGTGTATAGTTTGTTTGGTGAATCTTCATCCTCATTAAGTTTTCTGGATAAACGTACACGGATTCTGTATGGGACATTCCTTATTCCTTTGGCCCACACAGCTTTGTTGAGCCTGGTGTCAATGCGCACATCCCGGGTGCCCATCTCTTTCATGGCAAACTTCCGGATCTCTTTGAGTGCCCGAGGTGCACGCTTCTTGAAACCTACTCCGTGGATGCACTTGTGGATGTTGATGGTGTATTCCCGGGTCACCACCTCGTTGATGGCCGCGAGCGGCCCTTCTTCTTCTAGCCGCCCTTCTTCGCGGGAGCCGTCCTGCCGGGCCCAGGGAAGAAAAAAAAAAGCCTCATTAAGATTTTAATGATAGTTGTTAGTGTAGTTATTTCCCTAACTGCATCACTATTTGGTTTATGCTTCCTTTTGTGATCAGTTCCTTCCAGCCATCATCTATATTGTCTCTGGGCATTATTACAATAATGTCCTTAACTTTTCTTCAAATCCATAGATCAGTAAGACTGTTTTGTATCTATCTCTCACTATTTGACTTATTTCACTCAGCATAATAGGTTCCATATATAACCATTTATAGAAAAATTTTATGACTTCATCTCTCCTGACAGCAGCATAATATTCCATTGTGTATATGTACCACCATTCATCTCTTGAAGGGCATCTTGTTTGTTTCCAGAGTCTGGCTATTATAAATAGTGCTGCAATGAATGTAGGTGTGAGGAAGGAATTTTTGTATTGTATTTTTGTTTTCCTAGGGTATATCCCTAGAAGTGGTACAGCTGAATCATATGGAAGCTCAATTTCCAGTTTTGCATATTGCTTTCCATTAAGGCTGGTCTATATGGCATTCCCACCAGCAGTGAATGAGAGTTCCTTTCTTTCCACATCCCCTTCAGCACTCGATTGTTCTTGTTCTTTGTGATGTGTGCTAATTAATCTCTGTGGTGTGAGATAGTACCTCATTGTTGTTTTGATTTGCACCTCCCTCATGTGAGTGATGTGGAGCATTTTTTTCATGTGTCTTTTGGTCATTTGTATTTGTTCTTTGAGGGAGTGTCTGTTCATTTCTTCCAACATTTTTGATGAGCTTAGATGTGCTTTTTTTCTTAAGTTGTGTCAGTACCTTATAGATTTTCTTTATTAGCCCCTTACCTAATGAGTATTGATGAGTAATTCTCTCATTTTGTGGGTGGCTTTTGTATTCTGGGTATCATTTCCTTTGAGATGCAGAAGCTTTTCAGTTTAATACAGTATAGTCCCATAACAATACTGTTTTATTTTATATGAAGAAGCATCTCAGTTTAATGATATCCATTTGTTTACCATTGTTTCCATTTGTTTTGACAGTATTATTTCATCTTTGAAGTTCCCTTTAGTTTCAATGACATAGAATGTTCTCACTATATTTACTTACGTCTAATAGCAAAGTCTTTAATCCATTTTGATAGGAGCTTTGTGCATGATATTAAAGAGAGGACCAAAGAAATTTCACTTTTTTTCAGGAAGCCAAACAGTTTATCCAACACACTTGTTTAAGCAGCTTTCCTTGGTCCACTTTCTATTTATTGCTCACACCACAGAGACTGTAACACATCACAAAGAACAAAGAACAAGAACAACCAGTGTTGGTGTAGATGTGGGTAGAAAGAGACTCATTCACTGCTGATGGGAATTTGGACTGGTCAAGTCTTTTATGAAACAATATGGATATTCCTCAAAAAACTAGAATTGAGCTTCCATATGATTCAGCAATATTATTCTTAGAGATATAATGTAGGAATCAAAAACACCATTCACAATTTCCTTTGCATTCCTAAATTTGTCACAGCACTATTTACAGTAACCAGAATATGGAAACAACCCAAGTGCCCAAAACAGATGATTGGCTAAAGAAACATGATATATCTACACAGTGAAATACTATGTAGCTGTTGGGAAAAATGAAACGTTGAAATTTTCTTATACTTGGATGAATATGTAGAGTATTATACTGAGTGAAATGAGTCATAGGGAGAGAGACAGATATAAAATAATCTCACATGTTTGTGGGGTGGGATTAATAATAAAAGATTAATAAATAAAAGGCTAATAATATAAATATAGATTCATACATAATATACTGTTAATTGACATATTACATATAACCTATATTCATATATAGATTAAATATAGATTAAATGAATATTAATAACTCAAAGACAAATAAAGATTAACAATGATAATAATAAAATAAAAGATTGCATAATAATGATACCCAAAGACAATGGATATAATGGTCAGTCTATTGTAGAAAGCTTGCCACAAATAGTGATAAGTACAATTAGAGTGGAGGTGTGTCCACTATAACAATGATAGTTGTATCTGATCACTTTGAACAAAAAATGGGAGCTGAAAAAAAATAAAGTGGCATGCATGGTACCCCTTCATCAAAATGTTGTAAATCACAGTATTAAAAAAGAAAAAGAAATGAAAATAGAGTCAAGTAAAATGTCTGGTCCAGGGGCAATCAGGGTAGGTGTGAGTATGGGAAGAAAACTGGGCACATTGGTGGTGGGAAATATGAACTGTTGAAGAGTGGCTTACATTTTAGAATTGAAACTCAATCATGAACAGATTTGTAAACTTGGTGCTTCCTCCAAAACCTGGAAATTGAGCTCCCATATGATCCAGCTATACCACTCCTAGGGATACACCCTAGGAACACAAAAATACAATACAAATATCCCTCCCTCACACCTATATTCATTGCCACGCTATTTACAATAGCCAGACCCTGGAAACAACCAAGATGTCCTTCAATAGATCAATGGCTAAAGAAAATGTGGTACACATACACAATAGAATACTATGCAGCCATCAGGAGAGATGTAGTCATGAAACTGTCCTGTACGTAATATACATGGTCAGAGGGAGAGAGATAGACACAGAATAGTGTCATTCATTTATGGGTTTTAAGAAAAGTAAAAGACATTTTTTGCAATAATTCTCAGAGACAAAGAGAGGAGGGCTGGGAGTTCTAGCTCACGACATGAAGCTCACCACAAAAAGTGATGAGTGCAGTTAGAGAAATAACTACACTGAGAACTATCAGAACAATGTGAATGAATGAGGGAAGTGGAAAGCCTGTCCAGAGTACAGCTAGGGGTGAGGTGAGAGGAGGGAGATTTGGGACATTGGTGGTGGGAATGTTGCACTGGTGTAGGAGGTTGTTCTTTACATGATTGAAACCCAAGTACAATCGTATTTGTAATCAACGTGTTTAAAGATATTAATTAAGAAGGAAAGCAAAAAGGAAAATAAAATTACTTCACAGTTTATTTTTTCTGACATAATCATCAATAATAACCACAAGTGTCAAACAGTACACATAGTTTAACTACAAAACCTGGAGCTTACAAAGACTTTTATTTATATCTGTCCACATTATACAGGGTTATTTGAGGTGTTTTCCATCATAATTCTATAAAATAAAGGCCTATTATATAAACATTTTATTCCAAGTTGTTCATGTATGATGAATTTTGCCTACATTAGATTTGCTATATTCCATCCTCATGGTATTTCATCTTTTTTCATTGATAAAGCTGAAGATTTATTTTTAAAGCAGTTGTACTTCAATATGGCTATCCTCCTTGATATTTGCATACAACTGAACTTTATTTATTTTTCTGCATAGAGCCTGGTTACCTGGATGAAAAAATAAGGATCACACATTCAGCAATTTATTTGATGCCAGCCACAAGACTCTTACTGTCTGTTGAATAATTAGCAATGTGTGTGAAGATAGAATATACAGTAACTTGCTTGACTTTGGGCAAAAAAAGATTAGAATGACAAATAGTCAGACTCTAGGGTCAAATGCTTTGCCAGTAGTTGCATATGTTTATGCCAAAATACATAAAGAAATGTCACTTCAGCACATGAATGATGACAAACACTCCAAGTAGGGCTGCAGTTCATCAATCATTTCAAATGTGCAGATTGGGTTTACCTATATAAACAAAAGCAATAAAACTACTCAAAGTCTCACCTTAAACAATTCAAGCATGGCATAAACATTGTTACTGCACAGTCAAGCCCCATTTTATTCGAGAAGCAGTCAGAAAGGACCTGACAAACTATGATTTATTAAGATTAATAAAGCGCATCTTTAATATAAAAGTTCTGGTAATATTTTGCATAAATACTGGAATCTTATTCAGCATCACAACACATCTGAAAGCATATGCAGTTGGGAATATGATTAACGAACCTTAAAACTGAATTCACAGTCATCCTCAAAAAAGTTTTAGGTTCAGGGTATGAGTATAAAGAAAGCTGGAAGCAAGAATCAACAACAGCCCTGTTGCTCCCGGCCCAATTTTAATGATTTATTAAAATGAAGGTGAATTAAGTAAAACTATTAAATGTTTCCAAGCCATTTGTTTTCTCAACAGGATGCTTTCAAAACATGGATTCTCTAAGTCCCTGCCAAAGTTTTTAGAAAATGTATACTATACTATATGTAATATCACTCGGTAAACAAACGGTAAATAAGTTGATTATATATTAACTCATAAAAGTGTCAAATCATATTCTTTGATTTTTATGTTAAATGATTTGGTTGCTTCATAATTTTCTTTATAAGTTTAATTTTAATTGTTGAAGGCAATATTTTACTTTCTTACTAACTTTTGAGCTATTTTGATATATGGTCATATACTCTCTCAGACCTTTCTATATATCTACTCTTAGCAAATGGTCAGTTGGTTCTTTAATTTTAGCTAAATTGAAATTAGCTCCTTGTCCTGTATCCTAATGTACATTTTACAAAAATATAACAATGTTCTGGGAAATTTCACTTAAGAATGTCCACTCTTCAGGGCAATCAATATGAAGTCATTTTTAAGGTAGCACTTCTTTGTGAACTCTAGGAAATTCTCAGATTTTATTAATCAAATAAACCCTTGTACATAAAACAAAGTGCCAATGTCAGATGTTTCTGATTAAGACCTGATGCAACTGGTTATGAAAAACATAGACATAATATAGATTGAGGAGATGTAAATATGGTTCAGAATATAGGTTAAGCTTAAAGATTAAATTAAGTCACTATCAAGAATATAGTTATTTTGTTCCACACTTTTGGGCCTCTGATGAGATTTAGTTTTAAGAT
This sequence comes from Crocidura indochinensis, assembly GCA_004027635.1. Lineage (NCBI taxonomy): Eukaryota > Metazoa > Chordata > Mammalia > Eulipotyphla > Soricidae > Crocidura > Crocidura indochinensis. The sequence goes on from PVKC010013105.1 coordinate 6,989, forward strand.
AGAAAAATAGTTAATTATTATATATTCTACCAGAAATTATTTATTTCCTATTTATCTCTTCACATGTAACTCCATTATTCATAAATTATTTATTTTGCCATTGTCCATTAAATATCTTACATTTTCTTTTATTTTGGCTAAACAAAATGGTACTCAAGACTTATTCTAACTCTATGCTCAAAGGATCATATGTATAAACAGGGGTGGGTGAATGAAAGGCAAGTATGTTAAGATCTGAACTATCTCTCTCATCCTCTTAATCTTTTGAAATCTCTTTTCTATCCCCTCTTCTTTATTATTTATTCTCTTCATTATTATTTTATTTATTTATTTGTTTATTTCAAATTTTGACTTCTTTTATTAAACTGCTAGAATCTTGGCTACATCAATTCTCTTTGAATAAATTCCTCTCTCTTTTAACGATCAGTCTTTCTCAAATGTATTGTCTATCTTCCAAAATTTTTCCCAGATTAATGAACATTAACAAAATTGCTGTGACAATTTTCTTGATTTTCTGCTATATCTGGATGAATTTCTTAATTTTTTTTCTTTCTATCCTATGGAAAATAGTAATGAAGTTCTGAGCTCCAGGAGTTCCAGGAATTCTGAGCAGCTATATGATTTCTAATTTATAATGGCAGACACATGTCTGTGATTCCACTGATTTTTTTTCAGTCTTTGATGACTTGTGTGGATATAATAAATGTTTGAATTATAATTTTTGTGTCATGACTGATTTATGTACAAGAAGGTATTGTGTTAACAATCTAAAACGTTTATAATCTAGCACAGGGTCCACAGTTGATGGAGTTTAGTTATTGCTGTGATTAATAATAACAATAATCAAATAATAATCAAATTGTATATTATGTGCTAAAGTTATAACATTTCTTGTAGGCCCCTGACTTACATATTAATGGCCTTAATTCTATCTCTGGTAGCGAATAGATTTGACTAAGCTTTTCCAGAGTGATATCTGAGCGCAGAGTCAAGAGTAAGCTCTGTGTACAACTGTGCATAACCCTAAAACCAAAACTGTACAATAAACTAAAAAATGTTCAACAACATGTATAAAGTATTGAATAAAAATAACCTCCAGTAAATAATCCTCTATCTACTAAGATTACCACCCAAAGTGAAAAGAGCTATAAAAACTTTCTCAAAAAATGGTATTTGAGAACATATTTGGAATCTAATCTTACCAAATAAATGACACTGAAAGGTCACATAGGAAAATAAAACATCCAACAAATACAAGCAACTAAACTCCTCATATAGACATGACAAAATAACTTTCTAATCAGTCATCATTCAAAACATCAATGCACATTACAATCAAGTTATATAGAGAGTAGCAGGAATTTTTAACCTACAAAAATCAAATTTCTATTGCTTAACTTAAACTCTCATGTTAAATATGGATTTAGAGTGAATGTCTGGAAGAAAATCAGACAGTCAAATGCAGGCTGAAAAAAAGCAGGGATAAATCCATACTGATGTCAGACCAAATGGTGTTCTAACTTAATTAAATTTAGGTAGTGACATTATATATTGGTTAAGGAGTCTGGAGGACTTAGCTTAAGTTTCTTAACATAACTATCATCATCAGTTTATATGGATCAAATGAAGGGGCAGCAAAGTTCACAAAGCAACAACTCATAGATGGAGGTACTTTAATTATAGTATAGTAATGGTATAAACTTCTGCACTATTCCGTCATCTCTGGGCAGATCAGCAAGACAAACTTTCAAAATCAAAATGAGTAACTAGAATAAATGGGTCTGATAGATGTATTTAAGACCCTTCACCACTCAACAAACACACATTATTTTTAGTGTTTATGCAGCATCCTACATAATAAATGAAATAGAATTTCATAAAATTAACATAGAAATTATACCAAAAATCTGAGGCCAGAGAGGTAGCGCAGCAGTAAGGCGTTTGCTTTGTATTTGACTGACCTAGGATGGACCACAGTTTGATTCCTCGGCTTCTCAAATGTTTCCCCAAGTCAGGAGCAATTTCTGAGTGCATATCAGGAGTAACCACTGAGCATTACAGGGTGTGCCCAAAAAGGCAAAAAAATACCAAAAATATTTCAGACCACAAAATCACAGTTATATTTAATAATAAAATTAAAATTAAAATTATATTAACTTTTTGAAAACTGAACAAAATTCTTTTAAGAAATAATTAGATGGGAAGAAATTAAAGAAAAATTATTTATTTTCTCAAAACAAACAAAATTAAGATAATGTCTAACAATGTGTGAAACATTTAATCAGCACTGAAGGACATGCTCATATCTATTAAATACCACACCTGACACATAGGAAAAACAAATCAACCACCTAAATTCTCAGCTACAGAAGCTAGAAAAAGAATGACAAATGAACTCCAAACTAAATAGAAAACAAGAGATAATAATTAAAGGAATACACAAGATTGGGAAATAGTAGCTAAATTTACAAAGAAAAAAACATAAAATCCTAATAAAAGTAATTAGAGAAAAAATGTAGAGGAGTCAGAGTGGTGGCAGAAGAGGTAAGGCGTCTGGCTTGGCCGTGCTACCCTAGGACTGACCATGGTTCAATTCCACAGCTCCCCTTATGGTTCCCCAATTGAGGAGCAATTTCTGAGCGAATAATCAGGAGTAACCCTGAGTGTCATTGGGTGTGGCCCCAAAACAAACAAACAAACAAACAAAAAAGGTAGAATTATAATAGAAAACTCAGAAATATGTAAGATCATAAGAGGCTTCTATGAACAATTTAATGTTTTCAAGCTAGAGAACCTGAAAGAACTTAATGAGTTTTAGAATCATACACATTTTCAAAATTATCAATATTCTCAATATCTCAACAAGAGAATAAATAACCTTAAATATACAAATCACAAGTAAAAAGTTATAAACAGTTTTTTTGTTTGTCTTGCTTTTTTTTTTTTAGGGGGGCCACACCCAGCAGTGCTCAAGTGTTATTTCCTGCTCTGAGCTCAGAAATTGCTCCTGGCAAGCTTTGGAGAATATATGAGATGCTAGGTACTCCATTTTGAGTCAACTGTATGCATGGCAAATGACCTTTCTGTAGGTCATTCTCTCCTGTCCCAAATCTAAACAGTTAATTAAGATCTCCCAAGAACAAAAACCATGTTCTAATTAGATTCATAATTGACTTTTAACAAAAATTTGTAGTCTTAGTGCCTATACTCTTCAAGCTCTTACAAAAAATCAGGGACATAGGAATCCTCCCTAAAAATACCAATAAAATCAATATAAAATCAAGCACTAAAAGCATATTATATATCTATATTGCTGATGAACATTAACGCTTAACATCTATAACAAAATCCAAGTAAACCACATATAGAAATGTATTATACGTCATTATTAAGTAGGGTTGATTCCAGAGGTTCAAGAATTCTTCAGTATACATAAATAAATAATAAAAATGCAATGCACTAAATAAAAAATGTAAGTGATAAAGACTACATAGCTATATCAATTGGCAAAAATAAGTTTTTGACATATCCAACTTCTATCACATTAAAATAGTCTTCAAAAATAGAAAGAACATACCTTAAGAAATAAAAAAAATAATAGAAAGAACATACATATTTACAACAAAATCACAGTCAACTCACTATTTTAATGCTCAATGGTAAAAATCTTAGAGTTTTCCTATGAGACCACACATGACAAGTATGTAGACTATTACAACATTCTGATTCACCATTATTTGAAACTCTTGCCACAGTAATCAAAGAAGAAAAAAATTATAACAGGTTTTGGAGTCCATATGTGACCAGATGCGACATAGGAAAGGTTGTTTGCTGAGAATGCTTCAGGACTAAGACAAATACCTTGGAGCAGCATTTCTGAGATGAGTCTATCCTAACTCCTATATGGAGCTGATTACCCTGCTCAAACTAACCTCACAGAGATGTCATTACAAAGCTGTCTCTTGATGCAGGCATACTTTTCTGCCTTTTTCCCCAGTAGTAGGCACACATCTGGATCTCTGTCCCCATTCTCCCTACTACCCTAATGATTTATTCAGTGTCATATTTAATTCCGCTTCTGATTATACTCACAGACCTAGCTATGTGGGTCCTGTCATCTATCAGTTGGTAGTCCAGGCTGCTGATTATGATTCTAAAGTTTGTTCTATTTCTTCAAGCTCCAAGCACCAGGCATCATGAGTTTCTCCGATGACAGAGAATAATAATACAAATTGAAGAATTTAAAATATTACAATTTGAAGATGATCTGATAATATTCATTTAAAACATTATATAGGCTACTCTCTCCCAAACAAACCTCTTAAAAGAAGAAAGCAACATGATAAGATTGCAGATTACCATTTTAATACAAAAAATTATTAGGCAATTCTTTTTACAGATAATGAACCTGAAGGAAAATATTAGTGTCCCCCAAACAACAAATCCCTTTAAAAATATATGTGGAATGCTTACACACTTAAATGTATAACATAACTTCTAAGAGAGAAAAGAGACTAGTAAATGGAAAGATATACCTGTTCATGGATAGGAAACATCAACATTATGCAAATGATTGACTTAACAAATTATAGATTGAGTGCAATATACATTAAAATTTCAATAGTATTTTAAAGACTCAAAATAAACTGCTAAAATTAGCATGTAATTATATAATTCCAAAACATCCAAGAAGCCTATGGGAACAAAGATCGGAATACAATGTATTTCCGAAATTTGAATTATAATACAAAGATATAGCAATCAAAATTGCATGGATCAGATAAAGGTATATTTATTGAACAAAAGAACAGAAATGAGAGCTCAGATTTATAGGCCATAAATTTATGATATAAGATTTAAGCAAATGTAGCAAAAAATTTTTCCTAAATAAAAGATTTTGGGAAAGCTAGTTATATGTACAAAAATAAAATTAGAACCATATCTTACAAAATTTACAAAAAGTCAATTCAAAGTGGCTTAAATACCTCAGTATTAGGTCATAACTTATAAAATGAATTGAATAAACAAACAAACCTACCCCAAACTGTTGATCTCAGAGACATACTCAATGAGATGTCCAGGGAGCCAAAGACAACAACAACAACAAAAAAAAAAAATCAGACTGCATCAAATTAAATTGTTTTGCATAACAAAATAAACTCAAGCTAAAATGAAAAATCTACTGGATGAAATAAAATATTTATGCACCATAAATTAGATAAAGGTATAATATCCAAGCTCTCTAAAGTAATTAAAGTGATCAGCACAACAAAAATCCATCAACTCTATCCAAATATTGGAAAAATATGTATAAGTAGCTAAAAGTCATAAAAAGTGTTCTCTATCATATATTACTAAATAATTGAAAATCAACATATCTCACCAATGAGAACTTTATCACCCAACAGTGGAGTAACATATGTCCAAAAGTCTGGTTACAGACATTGTTGGGATATTTTTTGGGAGGAGGCACACCTGGTGATGATCAGGGGTTACTCCTGGCTATGTGCTCAGAAATTGCTTCTGTCTTGGGGAACATATGGGACGCTAGGGATCAAACCGAGGTCTATCCTGGCTTGCCATTTGCAAGGCAAATGCCTTACCACTGTGCTATTGCTCTGGTCCTCATTTTTTGTATCGAACTAATTCAAATGTCCAACTACAGAATAACAGATCAAAAGTTGATATATATACATATATATCAATGTATATAATGGGATATATATAACATAATATATAATACATGTATTTATATAATGGAATGCATTTAATGTAACACATAATGGAATACTGTGCTATCCGTAAAAAAGCTAAAATATGTTATTTGTCGCATGTGAATAGAATTAGAGGGTAAGAGAAAGATGGATATAGAATGATCTTTGTAAGATTTGCGCTAGATGGCCAAGGACAGTAGAATTTGAGATTTAGTCCAAGAACTAAATTTGCAGGTGGTTGTGTTTGGACATGAGGTCTTTTGGGTCATCATTGAAGAAAAATGGGTACTATGGTGGTGTGTAATATGCATGAATTTTTCACTAATTGAACTATGAATCAGATGCTCAGAAATATTAAAAAACAGAATATGATGAATGTATATTTCCTTGAAGAAGATATAGAGGTTTTGTACAGAAGTAAGTTAATAGCTTTCAGATGATCCAGTGATTTCACTCTGTATACTCTTAAAACACACAATCAGTGGGACTGGGAAGGTAGCCTGAGAGGTAAGGTGTCTTGCCTTGCAAGCACTAGCGTAGGATGGACCGAGGTTTGATCCCCGGTGTCCCATATGGTCCCCCCAAGCCAAGGGCGACTTCTGAGTGCATAGCCTGGCGTAAGCCCTGAGCGTCAAAGGGGTGTGGCCCCAAAACCAAAAAAAAAACCAAAATCAAAACCAAAAAATAAATAACCACACAAACACACACAATCAGTAATCTGAAAATATATATGTACAACTATGTTCACAGAAGCACTTAGTAAAATATCCCAAGTTATCAACTAAATATAAATGACACATGAATTGCTAGAAACTTGTGAATTCATATATTCAATTGTATGAATACTGCTCAACTGTAAGTAAATAATAATAATTATATAATGCAATTTGCTTGAACATGAACAGAGCTAGATTGATTTATTAAATGTAAAAGTTACAGGCAGAAAGACAAATACCAGATATTTTCACTCATCTGTGTTATAGAGATCATTTTTTAATAAAAAAGAAAAATGGACAGAATGAAGCAATGACAAATTTGACCTAACATTACAAAACCCAAATTAGAAAGCAGTGTAAAAGAATATAGAAGTAGTCTAGATTAGGGGGCTGGGTGGTGGCGCTGGAGGTAAGGTGCCTGCCTTGCCTGCGCTAACCTAGGTAGGACCGCGGTTCGATCCCCCGGTTCCCCATATGGTCCCCTGTGCCTGCCAGGAGCGACTTCTGAGCGAATAGCCAGGAGTAACCCCTGAGTGTCACCAAAAAAAAAAAAAAAGAAGTAGTCTAGATTTGACAAGGACAGTATTAGAAGGACTTGGGCACATTTGTGGTTGTGGGGTGCAGTGATTTTGTACAACAGTATCATAAACATTAACAACTGGAACTATGTTATCCAGACTATTTAAATAAACAGAAATTTTAAGAATTCTTGGAAGTACAGTTATGATAACTACAAGAAAAAAATTTCTTTCTCGTAAAATTCGAAATTTTGGTCATTATTTTTTCTTTCTATATGCATTTATAAGAGCATAAATATGTGTGTGACTATGCATATTTGGGGTCTTTTTCTCTGTAGAAAGAAGTAATAATTAGATGGTCCAACATACATAGGAAGTATCACAAAGGGAATGTGCCAAAATAGTGACAGTACATTGAAGTTAATATTTACCCTAGTCAATAGCTTTGGATTTTGCTCTTTAATTTGTGTACTTAAAGAATATTTAAACTATAATATCAGGTTAGAGAAACACATGGAAACTGTGTCAAATTCTCACAATGTAGTGAAATGTGAAGTGCATAAAAAGACAAAAAGTACAAAATCCAATTAAAATTTCACAGGAAATTTGCTAAAAGAATATATTACATTTAGTGAAAATGTCTAATCATAGTATTCAAATAATATTTTTAGAGTTAAATTTTATTTCCTTAAAATTAATTTATAAATTAACTATTTTACTAAATGTTCTATATTTATAAAATCAAACTATTTAAACATATGCATTTATAAATATACACATATGCATGCATATATACATGATCTAAAATATTTTCTGCTTTTTATTTAGCTTATTAAAAATGAATCCAAACAGACTCTGAGCTATAGAACTCTTAAGAGCTTATAGCCTGTAGCAGCTTTCAAGATAACAGCTTCTTCAACCAGAAGAGTTCTGACTTCGCAGTCAGAGTGTTTGAAGTTTCCAAGGCTTGGGGAGGGGGTGGTCTTTTCAGAAAAAAAGACAATATTTCAAAGAGAAGACATACTTTTTTATCCCCTCTTTAGAGCCAAGATTTGAAAATCCTCTGAAAATGGGAAAAATATCCCCTTTAAAATGTAGTGTTTTTCTACAGACCCAGTCCTTGTCTTGGGAGAGTCCAGACATACAATCTGCCAAATACCCTGGCTGAGCACAGAAGCTCGAGGCTCTACTCTGAAGGCAAATATTAGAAACAGGTTATTCTCATATTAAATAAAGTAAATTATTAGAAAGAACCCATATTTCAGAAAGTTTATTTTCCTTTTCAGGAAGTATTTCATTATAGTAACCATTCCTTGCTTAAAAAAACAGAGCATTTGGAGTCAGAGTGATGGCTCAGAGCTAGGGCATTTGCCTTGCACACGGCCTACCTGGGACTGACTAGGTAAAATTCCCAGCATCCCATATGGTCCCCCAAGTCCTTCAAAAGAAATTTCTGACTGAAGAGCCAGGAGTAACTCTTGAATGCCACTGGGTTTGACCCAAAAGCCAAAATAAAAAAATAATAAAAATGATTATGTATAATGTATTTAATGTTATTATTCTTGGGATAACATGGTTTACAACAGTAGTAAGACAATCTTTTGAAGTGCGAAGTATTGCACCTCCACCACTACTATCCTTTGTCACTTATAAGTCAGAAGAAGGGTAAATATTGAATAAGCTTATGCAAACATGGCATGTAAAGGAACAAAGAAAGAGACTGAACAACAGAAATGAAAATCCACTTTGTACTAGAAGTGACAAACGATAATGTATATACGTGTTGGTTTTTAGAATTACATACATTTAGAATTATATACAATTTAAAATGTATGTAATGCCATAATATGATGTTACTGAAATAAAAAAAATGTAAGAAAGAAAATTGTCATTAAAATACCAAGCAAATAGGGGCTGGAGTAATGGTGCAGCAGGAGGGCATTTGCCTTGCATGCCGCTGACCCAGAACTGATTGTGGTTCAATTTCCCAGGGTCCTCTATGGTCCCCCCCACACACCCACAAATAGAATGAGTTGAACTATTAGTCAGAAAACAAGAAAGTTAATTGATATGATATATACAGTCTTCTCAAAACACCATTGATTTGGTATCAACAGGTTTTATTTTCTGGTAAAAATTCTTTTCCTGGTTTGCAAATAATCTCCTGCTCTAAATTTGACATAATGTTGAGAGAGAAAAAGAACTCTAGTGTTTTATTTCTTTTTTCCCCCCATTTTCCCTCCTATCTTCACTCCTGGCTGCTGCTGGGGCTGTAATATATTTCTTCTCTCTCTCTTTGTCTCTTTCTCTTTCCCTTTATTTTTTACTTCCCTTTTAGAAACTGTGGATTGCAATGTTATTACTGTGGGCTTTCAGGCCTATCACTTTATCTCCTTTCAACACTAAATTCTTTTTAGTGTTTTATTTCTATATAAAACGTTCTACTAGTAATATTAAGTCTTCATAAAAGACCTCATTTAGCCATAATTAACTCTAACAGATGATATCTTCAACACAGTAACATTGAGAACACAAGTGGCAACCTATGAATTTGTGTGTAGGGTTAGCGAGGAGATGACAGACTTTCATCATATTATCAATGCTTAGAAAATTTGGGTTCAAATTCCAAATTATTAAATAACTTCCTTTATTTTCTTAAATTCATCACTTAAGTTTTCTTGACCTCATATTGCTCCCCTGAAGATATTTTATTGGACTAGTTTTTTTGAGAATAGAAATAGAATTTCTATTCTATCATCTTAACTATAGTAGTTTTATAAATTCATACAATTTATCAAATAGGTTTCAGGAGTAAAGTTTTATTAGCCTAACAATTTCTAAGGAATAATTTAGTTAAAAGTAAGCAAAACATAAATAATTAAATAGATAAAAGGAGAAAAATTTTGGCATCACCAATAGAATTGCAATCCCTAAATTCTTCCAACAGCTGGAAAGTAGTGGCAGCAGTAGGAACAGATGGACTATATGCTCTAACAGACTGCAAGTTGAGATGTGATTGTTCATTTAGTTAAAAATATATGAATTTTTGTAGCCAAAAATACTATCTTTTTTTTGTAAAAATAAAAGCAGAACAAAACAAACTTAAGAATTCCAATCAGGGGGCCGGGCGGTGGCATTGGAGGTAAGGTGCCTGACTTTGCCTGTGCTAGCCTAGCACAGACCATGGTTCGATCCCCCGGTTTCCCATATGGTCCCCCAAGCCAGGAGCAACTTCTGAGTGCAAAGCCAGGACTAACCCCTGAGCGTCACCGGGTGTGCCCCCCCCAAAAAAAAAGAATTCTAATCATATGGGAACAAACACCATATTTCACTAGTTAATTCCTATGCACTTCCACCACTAATCTTTGAATGCACATCGTAACTGACAACTAAGTTTTGACAACTATCATTCTTAGTGTTTTATAAAAGTAGAATCCATGTATTTTCGAGTGCTTATTGTTGTTTTTGGAATCACACCTGGAGATACTTAGGGGTTACTCCTAGCTCTGCACTCAGAAATCGCTTCTGGCTCAAGGTACAACATGGTATGCAGGGAAAGGCCTACCACTGTGCTACCACTCTGGCGCCATGTATTTCCTAGTGCTTTTTAAAACTAAAGTTCTACAAAATTAAAAGAATAACTGATACAGAATAACTGATACAGCACTTGTTAGGAAGCAATAAATAAATAAGATGAGAGTATAGAGCATGTGTAATATAATTTCAAACAAGTGATCTAAGAATAATTTCTAGTTAATGGAGAAGCTGGACCTAATGAAACATGAATTTGTAGTGATTTTTGTCCCGTGTTCCATTGAATTTTATAAGATTAAAAACCCAAACTATATTGATGAAACCACTTAAATATGTTTTATTAAAGCTATCAGAACTCACTTTCAAACCAACAAAACTAAGATCTCTGGAAGCCCTTAAAGTATTAGAAGAGGGGAAAATTTTATAGATCACTGTGAGAAACTTAAAACCAAAAACTATTAGATGGATTTCTCTATGTAATATCTTAACTGGTCAATAATACTGTCTGCCTCTTTAAGGTAACTATATATGTCCTGATGCGGGCAGAGAACATTTGCCTTAGTTTTTTTTTTTTTAAATGTGTGCTCTAATACAAGAATCAAATTATATCAGAAAAGGAAGCACTTTAAGCTTTATTGCTGTAGATCACTCTGCCTCCAGCTGTGAAACTGATTGATGTTTAAAGCCCCTGAGGCACTGGCAGCTGTGGTAGCTGATTCAAATAAGAAAAAAAAGTGTGATTGTGCATGTGGGTGTAACTGAATGAGTGTGCAAGTTTATGAAGAAGCAGTACAGAACTACTGGATAAGTCTTATTTTCATAACTCTCCTCTAAAATTCTACTCAAAATTCTAAATCTGATAGGTTGAAAGATGCATAGTTAGATTGGTTATTTACAAGCATTTTGGATAGATAAGTAGAAATATCTATCGATATAAATATTCTCTTGAAATTATATTCTATAGGAAGTATATAGTAATAAAATTATGTTATGCAATAATTTTATTGTTAAATAGAAGAAACCCAATGCAGTTAATTTAAAAAAGATTGGAGGCCAGAGAGAGAGCACACCTAGTAAGGTGCTTGCCTTTCATGTGGCTGACTTGGTTTTGATTTGCAGCACCGCATATTGGTCTATTGAACTAGCAAGGAATGAGTTCTAATAGTAAAGCTAGGAATCAGCCTGTAGCACAGCTCTGACTGGCCCTAAAACAAATAACAAGGCATGTATTTTTCTTGATCATGAATCAAGATTATCAAAACTATTTATGAAACAGTGAATTTCCCACATGAGAAGCAGAAAGCTGGTGGTACACATAGAAAGTAGAAAGTTTTAACTACTAAAAAGGATAGGGTGAGTTTATTAGCAAATAATTGAAAAATTATTCCAGAAAAATTCACCTTCTCTCAGGGAAATCTGATGAAAGCAGTGATCAAAACTTATTTTATTTTACTGCTGATTAGGAAACAAAGAATAAGTACTTTAAGTTCATACTTTTGGGAGAGACAGAAACTGTTATAAATTTAGGTAATAAGTCTTTAAATTAGGCAATAATTCTTGGTGAAACTTCTTACAAATACATTTTGGAGTTCTTTCTTTGTTTTTAATAATTGAGAAAAATGTACCCATCTGCCAAAATGTTTAAATTCATTGACATTAAATAATATTCTTGGTTTTATTTTCTTTTTATGATACAGTTTTGAATCAGAAAAGATTCAATGAACCTGGTAGGATTTGATTAGATTGAAATGAATAAAGGGTAGTTTTAATAAAACACTAGAAGTAACACTTTAAATGTTTTACTTGCTTTCACAGTATAATGATACATTCAAGGAATTTATATTACATAAGGAGAATGCATTTGCTGGAAGAGACTCTATTCCCATCATTTACTTTTTTGTTGTTGTTGCTGTTGTTGTTTTGTTTTAGTTACTCCTGGCGCTTATGGGATGCTGAGGTTAGAACCCAGGTTGGTCGACTGCAAGGCAAAAATTGTTTACTTTTTTTTTACCCAGCATTATTTCTGTAAGTGCAATTGTTGGAATATTGAGAGTGTCTACTACCATGATCTATAATTCAGGAGTCCTCAAACTTTTTAAACAGGGGGCCAGTTCACTGTCCCTCAGATCGTTGGAGGCTGGACTATAGTTAAAAACAAAAACTATGAAAAATTTCCTATGCACACTTTATAAATCTTATTTTGAAGTGAAGAAACAAAATGGGAACAAATACAATATGTGACCCGCGGGCTGTAGTTTGAGGACCACTGAAGATAGAGTCCTAGTTAGACCTTCCTAGGCAAATTATGAAGGAAAGAGTTATGGACTAGCCTTAATAATTAAAATTATAAAAAGATAAGATTAAGGACATTTTAAAAAAGCACTGGACCAAGTTAAGTTCATGATATGACTAAACTTTATATTTTAATAGTTTTTGAAATATCAACTCTACAAAAGAGAATAATAGCATTTTTTTTTTTTTGGTTTTTGGGTCACACCCGGCAGTGCTTGGGGGTTACTTCTGGCTCCATGCTAAGAAATTGCTCCTGGCAGGCACGGGGGACCATAGGGGGCACCGGGATTCGAACCGATGACCTTTTGCATGAAAGGTAAATGCCTTACCTCCATGCTATCTCCTGGGCCCCGAATAATAGCATTTTTAATTGGACCACTTAGTACTCTTCAGTGAACACTTCCCACCCAAAAAATAACCTTCATAATCCCATTATAAGACTACCGTTTTACTTCCTGCTTTCTGTTGAAGGCATTCTGCACATAACCTTCAAAAATTTTCAGCCTGCCTCTTTCTTTCCACCAATAATTTGATTCTTGCATGGTGAGTTAAATAGTTTAGATTGATTTTTGAGACCTATAAGCCTGGAAATTAATTTAAAACTATTAACAACATTTCAAAGAATTAATTTTACTTTTATTGTTTCTACAGTGGTTTTTATATTATTCAATATTATTTCTAGCTTCCCTCTCAGAGGTACCCAAAGATAGTTGGAAAAGAAACAAGTTGTTTTTATTAAAAAAATTGTAAAATTGTATCTTTATGGCATAGACAGATAATATTATTAGCTTCTACTGGTGTGAATGTGAGCAATGTTCAAAAGACACCTTTAGTAGTATGTGTGTGAGAGAGACTGAAACATATGCAGATATGTTAGTATATTTTTATTAAAATTAAATTGGAATGCCTGGTTTCTTTTATCCATTGTCTTCAAAAAATAAGCAATAAGTCTCTCGTGATATTTTTGGGTGAAGACAGTAGCACATAGCTCATGCCTCCTATTCCTTCTTCCATGTAGTAAGTTGGTTGAAAATCAGTCTGATTCAACAGTAATGAGGGAACTATGTCCAGTTTTTACATAAGCTAGGTTATGGATGAAGATCTTGAAGAGATAGCTATTTGTATTAAGGCTGTTGTGAATGAGAGAAATAGAATATCCGTCTAGATTACAGGCAGGGGGTAGAGGAGGAGGAAAATGGGGGCATTGGTGTTGGGAATATTGCACTGGTGAAGGGAGGTGTCCTTTGATATAACTGAAACTCACATACAAACATGCTTGTAATCATGGTGCTTTAAAAATATGTTAATCAATAACAAATAAAAACACTTGTACTTTATGGAGTTCTTTGAGCAGAGGTGAACAAAGCTAAAACAAAACTTTATTAATCTTAGAACAGTGCCACCTATCTCTCTGCAATTGTGAAACTATCCTCTTCCAAATCAAGTTGACAGAGAAAATGCAATTAATCTTGCAGATACAAAGTGATCCACTATGATGTACTGGACATGTGGTGAAATTGAAAAAATAAGTAATACAAGTGTACTCAATACCCTCGTCTCATTATTTCTCAATGTTTTCCTGTATATTATTTCACCAGGTTAATATTTCTTCAGAAGAAATTAGGCTCCTCATTAGCTGACCAGAAACTGGTTGTATACTAATGGATATGATGATATAAATATACATTGGACATAATTCTTTAAGGCATATAGAATAACATATGGCTAAATATTAACATATAATTATAATGTGTTGTTAAATTATAATTAATATACTGTCCAAGTCCTAGAAGTTGAGGGAAACTGACATAGCTTTGGGCACAAATATTTTCTAAGGATATACTTAACTCTTGGTATGAATAACTTTTCTAGATAAAAGGGTTGAGAAACTATGCTAATATTTTAATTAGAGGGAAACTAGTTACTAAGTCCAAAGAAAGAGGAGATATGAATAACTTTTCATATAACTCAGCATAAGGAATTTAGAACGTCAAAAATGTATAAGAAAATAAAAAGTTCTATGAAAAATTATCAACCTTAGTAATAGGAGTCAGTATTTCAATTCTAGTTTTTTTACTATATTTTTGGTATTTGTTTTGTCTATGTAAACATTTAGGCCTAAACACAAATTTTATTTCATATAAGATCTATTTCAAATTTTATTGTTCTTCTTTTTTCAAAATAAGCATTATAAAATTTTCTCAATGCTTTATAATATTAAATCTTCAATATAAAATACAAAATATTTAAAAACATGAATATATTAAAAGCTGGCTATACCCAGTTTTATTAAAATGCATTTATTGTAAATCATGCTTTGATAAACATTAGCAAATAAATTTTATTGCATGATCTTGATCATTTTGGGCATTTGTTTTAGAAGAAAACTTTGAGCAAAGAGCATCTATTTGTAAATAGAGGTTTTGATACACATTACCAAATTACCTTTCAGTTTTTGCAATATATGATATCCTTCATTTTTTCTTAATTTTATCAATATGAGCAGTGTTAATATATTTTATCTCAAATAGTGAATATTCAAAAGTGATACTCTTAATTTGAGTATAGCTAGTAATTTTAAATTTAATTGTTGTCCAATTTTATTTTTCCTTTGTAACTTTTCTAGTTTTGCACCTTTTGATTTTCTAAAATCAAGAGACTTTTTTAAAAATACTTAGTGGTTTAAAAGAATTGTGGAAACAGTAACATATTCTCACAGCAAAGCAGCTGCACAATAAGCAATTCCAGGGCTAGTGATAGCACTTCTTAGCTTTACTCAAAATGGGAGTGTTCAGTCCTCACTCCAACCGTAATACAAAATGTATCTTAAGAAGACTTTTATGTATTTTGGGTGCTTGCTGAAATCTGAGGTCCATCAAGTTAGATTGAAGACATTCTTTAACATGATAAAATGTAATCATTTTATCCATGAAATTTTGTAGCACCTGCTCTGCTTATATTAAATTATATACAATTGCAGATATGTGCCTATTCTTGCACTATAAAAGGTTAACTTCATAGTTTGCTACTATTGCATATCTAATAGTACATACTTAATATCTATTACACAAACTTCTTTCTGGATTTTCGTAAGTCAAAATGAGTTTTTTTTTTCAATGAGATTTGATCTTCATGAACACTTATAATGTAAATGTTGATACTTAAGTTATTAAAAGAAATTCTGGGCATATCAGGTCTTTCTAACAAGAGCTAAATGTAGAGATTAGGGAGAATACTTTTGTGTTTAGACCAGTATTTTTTTTTTTTAGTTTCTATGACTACTCCATAGAAATCCAGTATTACATAACACTATAGATTACCCAGTAATACTCCATAGAAACCCAGTATTACATAACACTATAGATTACTCACAAGGAGTTATGGAGATATTACAGTGGTTATGATGCATGCTAAGTATTACACCTTAAAACAAACTATTCCCAGAAACATATAA
>PVKC010013106.1:0-23207 GCA_004027635.1 Crocidura indochinensis
GTTTATCAAGAAACTAGAAGGAGGGAGACAAAAATATTTATAATGTTTTATCTGGTAGCCAGAAAATAGATTTTATGGGAGGATGGAGATAATTGTTATCATCAAAATTTAGACTACAAAAAAACAAGTTGCTGGCGCCAGGTTGTAGGAATCACAAAGTGCTAGTCAGTGGGGAACTTTTGGCATTTTTTGGTACTGCTTTTTCTTTGTCTGTAGAGAGACGGAGGCTGGATTTCTAATGTGGCCAAAATAAGTAGAAAATGTAATGTTACAGCCATGTAGGAATTATGACAGAAATATTGCCAGTGATCCATGCAAAGGGTCCATGATAGACCTCTAGTCGGGTCTTCTAGCAGATGTTTCTTGGAAGAAAATATTAGACACTGCACCAGCAAAGCTAGAAGACACATCTGGTGCATGCCCCCCCTAAGTAGGGGGTGACAAATAGACACATGAAAAATGCTCTACATCACTAATCATCAGGGAGATGCAAATCAGAACAACTAAGACCACTTTACTCCCAATAGACTGGCACAAATCACAAAGAACAAGAACAATCAGGAATTCATATTCACTGCTGCTGGTAATTCTGTCTAGTCCAGCCTTTATGGAAAACAATGTAGAGATTACTCAAAAATAGAAAAATTGAGTTCCCATATGATCTAGCTATACCACTCCTAGGGATATCCCCTAGGAACTCAAAAATACTATAAAAAAAAAACCCTTCCTCACATCTATATTCATTGCAGCACAATTTACAATAGTTATACTCTGGAAACCAAGATGCCCTTCAAAATATGAATGGCTAAAGAAACTGTGGTACAGACAAGAGAGACCCAAAGAAAACACCCCCAGACACATCATCGTTACAATGACAAATCCCACAGATAGAGATAGAATACTGAATGCAGCAAGATCAAAAAGGGAAATTACATTCAAAGGAGCATACCTAAGACTTACAACAGACATGTCACAAGAAACTCTCAAGGCCAGAAGACAGTGGTGGGATATTGTGACAAGACTGAAAGAAATGAATGCCTCACCAAGAATACTGCACCCAACCCGACTCACGTTCAGGTTTGAAGGAAGAATACATAGCGTCATGGACAAACACCAGCTTAAAAACTTCGCAGATGATAACCCAGCCTTCAAAGAAAAACTGACAGTTCTACTCTAAGACAAGAGAGACCAACAAACATAGCAAACTTATCTACAAAGATGACATTAAATCCTATGACAATCATCTCCCTCAATGTTAATGGACTACATTCACCAATTAAAAGACACAGAGTGGCAAAGTGGGTCAAAAAGATGAATCCAATGTTCTGCTGCCTACAAGAAACACATCTGAATAGTCAGAACAACATAGACTCAAAATCAAAGGCTGGAGGAAAATCATCCAAGCAAACATAACCTTCAAAAAAGCTGGGGAGGCCATATTAATATCTGATGGTGCCAACTTTATACTCAGAAAAGTGGTAAGGGACAAAGATGGACATTATGTTCCAATTAAGGGATATGTGCAACAGGAAGAAATCAGATTATTAAACATATATGCACCCAATGAGAGACCAGAAAATTATCTATTACAGTTACTGACAAATCTGAAAAAAGAAAACAATGATAGCACAATAATTATGGGAGACCTTAACACGGCCTATCAACAATCAATAGGTCAACCAGAATGAAACCCAACAAAAACATACTGATCCTGAAAGGAGAAATGGAAGAAAGAGGACTAGTAGATGTATACAGGACACTTCATCCCAAAAAACATGGATACACATTCTTCTCCAATGTACATGGGTCATTCTCCAGGATAGACTACATGCTGACACATAAAAATACCTCCATAAAATCAAGGGGATAGAAATCTTGCAAGCTACCTTTGCCGACCACAAGACTCTGAAATTAGATGTGAACTACAAAGCCACACAGAAGAAAAACATTAACAGCTGGAAATTAAACACCCTGCTACTGAACAGACAGTGGGTCCGAGATCAAATCAAAAAGGAAATCAAAACTTTCCTGGAAACAAATGATAATGAAGACACAACCCCCCAGAATCTATGCGACACAATATAAGCAGTCCTGAGAGGAAAATTTATAGCTCTACAGCACACATCAGGAAGGAAGAAGGGGCATACCTGAATAACCTAATGATGCAGCTCAAAATATTAGAAAATGACCAACAAAATGAACTAAAATAGGGAGACAGAGGAAAAAACAAAGATGAAAGCAGAACTCAATGAAGTGGAAAACCAAAAATCAAACCGAAAGATCAACGAAAGCAGAAGTTCTTTCTTTGAAAAAATAAACAAGATTGATAGGCCATTGGCAAAACTCACAAAAAAAGAGAGAGTAAGAAATCTAGTAACCCATACTAGAAATGAAAAGGGGGAGATGACAGCAGATACTGCAGAGATCCAAAGGGTAATCAGAAACTACTTCGAGAAACTTTATGCTACTAAACATGAGAACCTGGAAGAAATGGAAAAATTCTTGGACTCATATAACCTTCCACATTTAAATAAGGAGGAGGTAGAATACCTAAACGCCCCCATCACCACTGAGGAAATTGAAACTGTAATCAAACATCTACCCCCCCAAAAAAGCCCAGGCCCAGATGGATTTCCTAATGAATTTTTTCAAATCTTTCAAGAGGAACTACTACCAATCCTAGCCAGGCTGTTCCATGAAATTGAAAAAAACAGGAATACTCCCAAACAGCTTTTATGAAGCCAACATCCTCTTGATACCAAAACCGGACAGAGATGCTGCCCAAAAAGAAAATTACAGATCAATATTCCTGATGAATGCCGTTGCAATGATCTTCAACAAAATCCTGGCAAATAGGATCCAATGCGTAATCAAGAAGATCATACACTACAATCAAGTAGGTTTCATTCCAGGAATGCAAGGATGGTTTAACATGCATAAATCTGTCAATATCATACACAACATCAACAAGAAAAAAAATAAAAATCACATGATCCTATCAATAGACACAGAGAAAGTATTTGATAAGGTCCAACACCCATTCTTAATCAAAACTCTCAGCAAGATGGGAATGGAAGGAACCTTTCTCAATCTAATTGAAGCCATATACCACAAGCCAATGGCAAATATTATCCTTAATGGAGAAAAACTGAAAGCCTTTCCTCTAAATTCTGGTACAAGACAAGGCTGTCTGCTCTCAACACTCCTCTTCAACATAGTACTGGAAGTTCTTGCTTTAGCAATCAGGCAAGAAAAGGATATCAAGGGAATCCAGATAGGAAAGGAAGAAGTCAAGCTCTCATTTTCTGCAGATGACATGATACTCTGCCTAGAAAACCCTAAAGACTCTACCAAAAAGCTTCTAGAAACATAAACTCATATAGCAAGGTGGCAGGCTACAAAATTAACACACAGAAATCAATGGCCTTTTTATACACCAATAATGATAGAGAAGAGAAGGAAGTCAACAAAACAACCCCATTCACAACAGTGCCACACAAATCAAATATCTTGGAGTCAACTTGACCAAAGACGTGAAGGACCTATACAAAGAAACCTATAAAGCCCTGCTCCAAGAAATAAGAGAGGACACACGGAAATGGAAACACATACCCAGCTCATGAATTGGCAGAATTAACATCATTAAAATGGCAATACTCCCTAAAGCATTATACAGATTTAATGCGATCCCTATAAAGATACCCATGACATTCTTCAAAGAAGTGAATCAAAAAATTATGAAGTTCATCTGGAACAATAAACACCTAGAATAGCTAAAGCACTCCTATGGAAAAGGAAAATGGGAGGCATTACTTTCCCCAACTTTAAACTGTACTACAAATCAATAGTTATCAAAACAGCATGGTATTGGAATAAAGACAGACCCTCAGATCAGTGGAATAGGCTTGAATTCTCAGACATCATCCCCCAGACATACAAGTACCTAATTTTTGACAAAGGAGCAAGAAATCCTAAGTGGAGCAGGGAAAATCTCTTGAACAAGTGGTGCTGGCCGAAGTGGTTAGCCACTTGCAAAAAGCGAACATAGACTCCCAGTTAACATCATTTACGAAGGTAAAATCCAAATGGATTAAAGACCTCGATATCAGACCTGATACCATAAGGTATATAGAACAACACGTCGGTCAAACACTCCATGACATTGAAATGAAAGTCATCTTCAAGGAGGACTCTACTCTTTCCAAACAAATGGAAGCAGAGATCAATAGATGGGAATACATAAAACTGAGAAGCTTCTGCATCTCAAAAGAAATAGTGCCCAGGATACAAGAGTCACTCACCAAGTGGGAGAAACTATTCACCCAACACCCATCAGATAAGGGGCTAATATCCAAAATATACAGGGCACTGACAGAACTTTGCAAGAAAAAAACATCTAATCCCATCAAAAAATGGGGAGAAGAAATGAACAGTTTGATAAAAAAGAAATACATATGGCCAAAAGGCACATGAAAAAATGCTCCTCATCACTATTCATCAGGGAGATGCAAATAAAAACAACGGTGAGATACCACCTCACACCACAGAGATTGGTGCACATCACAAAGAATGAGAATAATCATTGCTGGCGGGGATGTGGAGAGAAAGGAACTCTTATCCACTGCTGATGGGAATGCCATCTAGTCCAACCTCTATGGAATGAGATATGGAGATTTCTCCAAAATCTGGAAATTGAGCTCCCATTTGACCCAGCTTTTCCACTCCTAGGGATATATCCTAAGAACACAAGAATACAATAGGAAAACCTCTTCCTCACACCTATATTTATTGCAACTCTATTCACAATAGCCAGGCTCTGGAAACAACCAAGATGTCCTTCAACAGATGAATGGCTAAAGAAACTGTGGTCCATATACACAATGGAATATTATGCACCCATCAGGAGAGATGAAGTCATGAAATTTTCCTATACATGGATGTACATGGAATCTACCATGCTAAGTGAAATAAGTCAGAGGGAGAGAGAGATGAGTCTCACTCATCTATGGGTTCTGAGAAAAATAAAAGTTATTTTTGCACCAATCCTCAGAGATAATGGGAGGAGGGCTGGAACTTCCAGCTCACTTCATGAAGCTAACCACAAAGAGTGGTGAGTGCCGTTATAGAAATAACTACACAGAGAACTGCCCTAATCATGTGAATGAATGAGGGACCTGGAAAATCTCTCTGGAGTACAGGTGGGGATGGGTTTGGAGGGAGGGAGATTTGGAACCTTGCTGGTGTGAATGTTGCACTGGTCAAGGGGTGTTCTTTACATGACTGAAACCTAACCACAACCATATATGTAATGAAGATGTTTAAATAAAGAAAAAATGTTAAAAACATTTTAATAATAAAATAGAAGAAATACATAAGTCTATAACATCCAATTATCAAAGACTATATGAATATGAACCATATTTGTACATATCTGAATCAGGATAATGGAAAATATGAGTGGACTTAATAGTAAAGAAAATATTTTGTTGTTCAAAAAAAAGAAACTGTGGTACATACACAATGGAATATTATGCAGCCATCAGGAGAGATGATGTCATAAAAATTTCTTACACATGGATGCACATGTAATATATTATGCTGAGGGAAATACGTCAGAGGGCGAGACATACAGAATAGTCTCACTCATCTATGGGTTTTTAAGAAAAATAAAAAACACTCTTGTAATAATGTCCAGAGACAATAGAGATGAGGGATAGAAGGACAGGCTCACAATATGAAGCTCAGGATAAAGAGTGGTGAGTGCAGTTAGGGAATTAACTGCACTAACAACTAGCATGAAAATGTCAATGCGTGAGAGAAGTAGAATAACTGTCTCGAATATAGGCAGGGGTGGGTGAGATCGGAGGGGCATTGGTGATGGGAATGTTGCAGTGGTGAAGGTGGTGTTCTCTTTATGACTGAAATCCAACTACAGTTATGCTTGTAATCATGGGGCTTAAATAAGGATTAAAATATAAAATACTATTGTTACATGTTTTTTTAAGTTTTGGGGAAAAATGAGTACTTCTGATTATGAAGATTATTCCATATTTAAATGGAAAATATCCCAGGCTTTCTGTGTTTATGACAGATGAATTTTTCAAGAGTCAATTGTTAAAATGGGGAAAACATAAGGTAGAGAAGAAACATGGTTGTTTGAAGTGTTGTCCATATCAAATCTGTGTTGGATGGAGAATGACCTTGGAAAGAACTTGACTCTGTTAAGGTTATTATCCAGATACAATGAACCGCAGTTGTGATTTAGATTGCATATTCATAAAATATAGTGAGGAATGAGGCCATGGTAGAAGAAGGTTGATTCACTTATAATATTGCAAGAACGAACAGGTATGACTCAGTGGATTTAAGGCAAATGATTACTAAAAGGGATGTATTAGCAGTGATATCAGATTGTTGCCTCTTTTCTCTCAGTTAACCAGAGAGCATATGGTTATCTCTAGATGTGCTATTCCAGTAGTTTGTCCTTATGATGTCGTGCATAGTGAATTTTAATATACTTTGGTCAAATTGATAATAGGATCTCTGCTGTAGGAGAAATTCTTAGTTATTGATTTGAATTTGAGATGTTCTTATTTCTTCTTTCTTTTTAAAATATCTTTATTTAGTCATCATGGTTATAAATATGTTTATAGTTGGGTTTCAGTCATGAAAAAGTACATCCCTATAGGAGTTTCTTGATTCTTTCATCTTTTGAGGCTGGAGCTAGGCATTTCAACAAATTGCTCTCTTTCTAGTCTTCATTTTCTCACATCATCCTCAAAGATATGAATCTTAGAAAGCCTCTTCTACTTTTGGGCAATAGCAATGGAGTGTTTGGGATAAGTACTTGGAGGGCCTACCAACCAATGCTTTTATTTATACATGGGCCCACACTTGATGCACTGTACTTAGTAATATACGTATTTTCAGAACTTGGGGTTTTTGATAAAACATCCTATAATGTTGATGAGGGGCTTGATGCTTCCCTGGTAAGGGAATATTATTATTATAGTTGGAGAACAGACATTTATAGTGATTATATGGAAAGAATAATATTTCTGGAATCTAGTGCTAGCCAAATATCTTTTTCTGCCTTCAGCTACTTTAAGTCAAATAGCTTATGTCTTGAGTTCCCCTTAGAGATGCCAAATAAATGAAAATAAACCCCAAGGCATGATTTTCTAATGACTATGACATCTTCCCATAAGCAACCTAGCACAACAGAAATGCCAGCCTTGCCAAGAAACTAAGGAGAACTTATAGTTGGGTGTGAAAGGATAATTTTTCTTTGGTAGTTTGTTTCCTGTTCTGAGTATTTGCATATAAATGTGTAAGGGGAATTACAAAATCAGAGCTAAAATGTATTTTTGTTAAGCATATGTTAATATAATACTTCTAAAATGAAAAGTTCTTTCTGCCTATCTTAATAAAGTATTCTCAGAAACTTCTATCTCAAAAGCAGTCTATGTTGATTAAAATTTATCTTTACAGAGAAGAAAAAAGGAGAAACAAGTTTTAGTGGAAAAAGCTAATGAGTTCTAAGTGTATGTATATGTGTGTTCTCTAGGGACATTATTTCCTCTTAAAAAGAAGTAATGTAGGGGCCTGGGATAGCATGGAGGTAAGGCATTTGCCTTTCATGCAAAAGGTCATCAGTTCGAATCCCGGTGCCCCATATGGTCCCCCGTGCCTGCCAGGAGCAATTTCTGAGCATGGAGCCAGGCGTAACCCCTGAGCAAAGCCGGGTGTGACCCAAAAACCAAAAA
This sequence comes from Crocidura indochinensis, assembly GCA_004027635.1. Taxonomy (NCBI): domain Eukaryota; kingdom Metazoa; phylum Chordata; class Mammalia; order Eulipotyphla; family Soricidae; genus Crocidura; species Crocidura indochinensis. The sequence goes on from PVKC010013106.1 coordinate 7,767, forward strand.
AAAAAAGTAATGTATTTATTCTTCAGAGATTTTTTTCTAAGGGAAATGAGGGAAGTGAATGAGAACATCTTAGTGGTTCAAATTGCTTATTTTGTTAAATATTTATATCTATGTATATAGTTCTGTTCTCTGTGGTTCCATAAGAAAATGAAATGGAAAGAATTTCCAGAACATTTTAAATGTATTCAAAATAAATGAATAAAATAAATTCTATAAGGATAAAGGACTTTCTTCTATTGAAAATTTAGAAATACAGGCAAAATGTAAACCAAGCCTGGCTATTTTAATTTTCTCTGTTAGTATTCAGAGAATATTTCATTCCTTGCTTTTGCTATCTTAGAAAAGTACTAAGGAAGTGTGGAACTTTGGGAAAGCAGCTGGAAACTTGCAATATTCCCACTTGTTAGTCAATATATTATGACCAAGCAGATGTGTACAAAATCACACCTGTTCTAATTCCAGTAGCTCTGCTTCAGTCAAGCACTTCAAGGTAACTTCTGTTTCTAAGACAAAAAATGTACCAAAGCAGGTTGAAGGCTGGACAACAAAGCTGTCAGCAGCTCCCCAACCAAGGGCACAGCTAAACATATGGTCACATTTCCCATGCTTTCATAGGACCCTGGGGAGCACTCAATGACAAATCAATGAAAACTTTTCATGGATTGCAAAGTAAGAAACCAGAGGAATGTGTTGGGGGAACACAGAAGGCTCATCTTGCTCCTCAGTTTAGAAAAATTCTTGAAGAGGTAGTCACCTTGGGTGGGATAGTAGAGCAGATAAATCTTATTTAGAAAGTCAAACTTGTCCTAGGAGAAGGTAAAAAAAAGTAGCTAGAATTCATGGTTTTCTTTATTCTTAAACCCTGTTTGTGTTTGCTTAGCACATACCAGAAGAATAGACCAATGTTTTTACTATCATTTAAACTAGTAGTTTAAATTTCTTAGTTCTGTAATCCACATTCTCATATTCCACTGTTACATTGTGTTCACTGTAAAAAAAAATCTGGTTTAAAGATATCTGGTTTTTCCAGTTTAGTAAATTGGTTTAAATTACTAATGAAAACGGTCAGACATAAGTTCCAGTGTTTTTCTATTTTGCACATGCCTCTTGTTCATTCTGCTTAGTAAAAGCAGCCTTCTGAGTATATAGTCAGATTTTATTGTATTATATGTGGAAACAGCACAATTGTTTTTCATTGAATTTCTTTTTTTATTACATACATGATTGTATTTGGGTTTCAGTCATGTAAAGAACACCATCATTGAATTTCTTGCAGACACTTTAATAGTAAATTGTTGCTGAGAGCAGCTGTGTCTATTGTACTTGGAGATTTAAATCCATGACCACCCATTTGTTGCTGGCTGATTATCTTACCCACAACCACAATTTTTTGTCATAAAAGTTTCATATTTTTTTATTCTTCACTGTCCTTTGCTATAAGTTCTTTGATAGAAATGGAGAACAAGCTTGGGCCTTAAGACAGACATATTCCAGTAGTATCCATCAAGCTTATCCTGATCTCTTATTGAGAACATTGATTTTTAGGTCTTTAGACTTTGTGCCTAGGATGAAATCTCCATTAGTATGACTACTACATATTTTTGAGTTTCAAGATATAAAATTTTAATTATCATGGAATAAAATTGGTGAAAAATGCAGCTTGACAAAAGCTATAATGTCAGTTTCACTGAAGGGATTATTATTATTCACCATGGTACCTATGCCTGTACAGGAAAACCAAACGACTTTATATGACATAAGCCTCAAAATCTTGAAATACTTTGCAGGACTTGGTAGAAGCAATGGATGCTTTTACAGTCTTGGTGGGTTTGTTCTTTGTTTTGCCATTTTAGGAGAGACAAACAAAACTAGGGATGTCCTTGATTGGTTCCTTCATGGTTAGTTTGCTAACTGTACAGTATAGACTGAAAAGAAATTCTGAGTGTGAAAATGTTCAACATTATGCTTATTTCATCATTAAACAGAGCTGCAGATGCATGTTTGTAGAAGAGCTTTGTTAATTTTAGTTCTGTTTCTAGGCAATACCAGCCTTAATCACTACCAGTTTTCTCTCCCCTTCCTTCTTTCTTCACACACAAATTCTGTATTACTATTTATGTGAAAATATAATAGAGTAGATATTATGAAAGAATATATTTATTAAATATGCAAGATGATTTTTGTATATGCTATTTGTTACTCACTGATTTTTCTCTGACTATTAGAAAAATAAGTTTGACATTAGAAAGAGGATATGGTGCTCCCTTTGGCAGCACATATACTAAAATTGGAACGATACAAAGATTAGCATGGCCCCTGCGCAAGGATGACACTCAAAAATCGTGAAGCTTTCCATATTTAAAAAAAAAGAAAAAAGTAAAAGGATATGGATTTAGTTCTATATTAAAATATATCACTTGCTTTTCTATGTACTGTTTTTAAATAAAAATTGCATCATGCAACTATCTTTTGATTTTTTTGTAAAAGTAGATAGGTTTTTAAAATACTCTGGACTGATGTAGACTGATGTTGGTGTTTTATTTTAGTGGGACTTGAGGTTCCTGAAGGAAGATAGGAATGTTCAAAGAAGATAAGCAAATACAATTCCACCTGTCAATTACAGGAATGACACTTAAAGGTTGCTATATGCATCTCAGATTAATTTGACAATGCAGTAGGAATGTTGTTTGCTAGCATACCAGAAAATATTAACATACCTGTGACAGGAACATAGTGGTGTTAAGGCAAACATCTTGATCTTGCCTCCAAACTTTGTTTATCTGAAGGGCCCAAATTTAGTATAAACTTTGAGTTATACTAAGAGTACTTTAGTGGACATGCTATCCTCAAGTATCATCAAACTTCTATGTAAATTTTAAGATTCTTTATCTCTATATTGAAAAAATGAAGAAAATCTGTTAAAAAATAACTGCTTGTTTAAATGCTTTCAAGGTGTAGCTGCCAGCATTATGACAAGATTGTGGTCAGATACTTGTGAGGAATAGTAAGGAATGGAAGTCCAAGATCTTTGGTGTATACAGCCATCACCATGATCTGTGTCCTGTGCCTGCTGGCATTTCTCTTTGTATAGGTCTACTCATATGACCACCTCCACTAACATGACACCAACCACAAAGTGGTTGAAGATATATCAATTGGGGATCATAGGATTACAGCTTTTGGAATGGGTTACACTTGTCTGGTAAGTCAACATGAACAAGAGTTATCATTTACACATTGAAAACTTACCGTGCATTTAGAAAGCACAGCGGTAGGGCATTTGCCTTGCAAGCGACCAAACAGAGAACAGACCCCTGGCATCCCATATAGTCCCTAGAGCCTGCCAGGGGCGACTTCTGAACATAGAGCCAGGAGTAACTCCTAAGCAGTGGTCCTCAAATTATGGCCTGCGGGCCACATATTGTATTTGTTCCCGTTTTGTTTCTTCACATCAAAATAAGATGTATGCAATGTGCATAGGAATTTGTTCGTAATTTTTGTTTTTACTATAGTCTGGCCCTCCAATGGTCTTAGAGACAGTAAACTGGGCCCCTGTTTAAAAAGTTTGAGGACCCCTGCAAGGTCTGCTGGTTGTGACCCAAAAACAATACATAAATAAAATTATCTTAATTTCAAAAGCTTATTTGTATAAAGAAAATATATGGTTTACTGATAAAAATCATATTTCAACCAAAAAAACTAATGGAATATATACTTAACTTTTTTTAAGTTTTGGAGTTCCTGAGGCCTGAGTTCATTATTAGTAAGTTTGTTCTAACTTTATTTTTGTGTAAATGCTTTGTCTTGAAGTTTTTTTTTTCTGTTACAGGTTTATGTTTTATGAGTTTTGTAAGTTAAAATGTGAAAGAATAAATGTGCAATTTCTTGTTTAATTATTTTGAAAAAAGATTAAATTTAAAAAATTTGGCAAGATAGTACAGATCAATTTGTGCAACTCAGTTTTATTTTAAGACACAGAAATCATGATATTTGAATTGCTTTTTTAAAAAGATATATTTTCCCCATTTTTGTCAGAAAGTCAGCAATATCCATGTGACATGTATTTTAATATTAATTATACATGTTCTGTTAAAAGTCTCAGTTTTATCAGATGGGACTGCAGAACTCTCAGAAATATTTTAAGTAGAAGAGATGCTTTGTTGACCTCAATAAAATTTAGATATGCATTTAACATAAGAATTACCATAATTTGTTTTATATCTGAAAAAGTATATACTGGATATGAAGAGATGCAATGTAAAACAAGCCTATTTCTATAACTATCAAGTGTTTTCCATTACTAACATCATATTTTAATCTTTTATATACAATGCTTAAAATGACACATTAATTATTGTGTCTGCTTTCAATCTATTTATTTAATAAGTAGCTGCCAAGTTTTCACAGATAATGCTATCATGATGTGCTTTTGAAATGCCATTTCCATCAGATTCTACAGAGATTATTTCATTTGGTTTTCTGTTTAAACGTCACCTCCTTACCTTATGCAAATAGCTTTTTCTTTCAGTATTTCTTACTATTTATATTCTATCTTTCTTCATGTAACTCTTTGGCATAATGTGCATTTAAATTTCTAGGGTATGTTTCCCTGACTAACAGAAAGCCACAGGACAATAATTTGCTTCTCTAGACCCAGCACATAGAATGGCAGCTGGCATGCCGTTTGTGATCACTAAGTAAACTTAAACCAGTGGATCACTTTGCATATCCATGTGTATGTTTGTATTAAAAATAGCTAGAAATAAATTTTCTGTGTCAAATAATGTATGCAATTGGAATTTTGACACATTGTCAAATATGTGTCATGCCACATGCCATTTCTCTAGAAGTTGTAAAACTTATACTTTTATTAGGAATGTAAAACAAGATTGAACTTTACATTTCCCCCTCAGGATTGTTTATGTACCTAGAATAACTTGTGTTAATGTGAGTGATATGCATGCTATCAATTTTTTTTATTGAGTCCAGTATGAATTATAGGTCTTTAATAGTTGGGATATCAGTTAAATAGTGACAGTGAATTAGGGCTGTTCCCATCACCAATGTTGACCTCCCTCCACCATAGTTCCCAGCATGCATCCCATACTCCCACCCTAAGTCTCCTAGGTTGCTAGTATAATAGGTCCATTTTGTGTATAGCTTGTTATAGTTTGGGTCTCTTGATTCTACTATTGCTGACATTGGTTTTAGCTTTTAGAGTTGACCTTTTTTTTTTATTTCCACTCTATGTTCCTGAGACTGCTTGGCCCTTCGGTTCCATCCACTTTAAAAATTGAAAGCTTCTGGGCCAGACAGATAGCACAGCCATAAGGCATTTGCCTTGCACGCAGCTGATTCGAACAGACTGTGGTTCCAATCCCGACATCCCATATGGTTCCCCGTGCCTGCCAGGAGTGACTTTTGAACACAGAGCCAGGAGTAACACCTGTGTCGCCAGGTGTGACACCCCCCTGCCCCCCACCAATTGTTAGCTTTTATAATGACTAAGCAGATTAAAGTGTTTTCATAGTCGCTTTCTTGAAGACCTTAGGATAGTTCGAACACTTATGCTTTGGTACATGACATTACTTATTATCTGTTTGCATGAACTGGTTCCTACCTTTTGCCAATATGTTTTTCTCACTTTGAAATCCATTATTTGTATGTAAATAATATTCATTGACATAATCAATGACTGAGTGTATTTCTTTATTTGAAACCCCCATGTTTTCTGTTTAAGAAGCTGTCCATATATTTCCTGTTCCAGCCTTTGACTACAAGGAGCACAGATGTTTACAGCATTCAAAAGATATTCATTCCCAAGAATCTTTGATTTCTTTCTCTATACTGTCCCATACACCACTGTTCGTTAACCAGTGCAATAAGCAAGTTGAAGGTAGTAAAGGTAGTAAATTACAATACTTTTGACTGCTAATGCAGTAAACTTAATTCTTCTCTGTTACACTTGGTCATCTAATATTTTTCTACTACTGGCCATCTATGAGAACACAGTTTGTAGCTCAAAAATACTGATATCAAATAATACAACTTACCAATAATTGCAAAAATACTAATAATTTGTTATTTGAGTCTGAATAAAAGATAGATACAAATTAAAAATTAAGAGAGATGGCAATCACTGTACTCATAATTTAATAATAATCTAGTATTCCTTTATATTTAAAATAACTTTAAATCTTAAAAAATTACATATGCTAATCTTATGTATATGGACCATTATAATTTTATAATAAAGAGAGAGTTTTCTCTTAGAATTCATGTACAAGTACTAAGTAGAATCCTCACAGCATAAAAAAATAAAACAACCATAAAGAGATCCCTAAGATGATTCAACACTTGCTGTCACCTGTTTTGATGCCAGCACACTTTAATCATATATTTATTTATATAGTCACCCTCATCCTGCTCAAAATTAGATGACAAAATTATTTATCATTCCTGAAATATATTAAAAATATCAAAATATTAAAAATATATCTCCTAAAAATTTGTGAACTTGCATTTATTTCTATAAGAAGCCAAATGCATTACAATATGGGAACTAAAAATTTTTAATATTAGCCTAAGCATTAAGGTAACAGTTTAAGAAAATTTAATGTGGTATGTGCTTATAAATTGGTTCTACAAATTTTGTTAGATAATAATTCTATTCCTTTCTAATTTAGCAAAAAAATTTAAATGATCTTTATAACTGCTATGACAAAATAAAACATTTAAACCACCTTTTCTATGCGGCTGATCCAGGAAAGACCTTGGTTTAATCTCCAAGCCAGGAGTTATTTCTGAACTTAGAGCCAGTAGTAATCCTTGAGCGTCATCGCGTGTGGCCAAAAACCAAAAAAAAAGTTTTTTCAATTGAAAAATCAGAGAAACATTTTTATATGTTTTTAATTTGTCAAGCAGTAAAAATATATTTGGAAAATTCTATGAACTATGATGTAGATTATATATTTTATATTTTCAACTATTAAGGGGAAAGTGAGTTAACAAAGGACTTATGTATTTATAAAATAAAAGAAAAATTTGCATTAAAATTCATAACATTATTAATTATAAATAAAAAGCATTTATTTATTTATTTTTGTTTTTTGGGCCACACCCAGTGGTGCTCAGGGTTACTCTTAGCTATGAACTCAGAAATCTCTCCTGGTTCTAGGGACCATTTTGGATGCCAGGTCCGTCCTAGGTCAACCGTGTGCAAGGTACACGCCCTTCCTCTGTGCTATCTCTCCAGACCCATTTATTTGTTTGTTTACTTCCATATTTATTCAATTTTTATCTTTGGGTCACACCTAGCAGTTTTTAAGGCTTACTCCTGGCTCTGAGATCCTAGCAGACCATACGGGATCAAATTCTTGTCGTTGCATGCAATGCAAGCAGCCTGATAGCTGTATCTAAGTATAGCTCCTAAACATTAAAAAAAAAAGAAGCTCTTTAAGCAACAATTTTGATATTAAGGTCTGATAATACGTAATATGAAAAGCTGCATTGTCTAAGAGAAGGAAAACTTTATTCTATAATGCACAATCCCTGAAAGAATTACTATTGTGTATAAATATAACTTGGAAACATCTTTATGCTGACATTTAATACTTTTGAATCAGCATAGTGTGAAACTTTGAAAAAAATAAATCAACCACACTACCTTCATTATTGTGTCCACCAGGGAGTCTCAGTCAGTACGAAATCTTTTCATATAGATAGAGAATCATTTCAACATTGAGTGAAAAAGTCTAAAGCTGGAGAATATCACCAAACAATAAAAAATTTCTTTAAAAGGAATATGAACTCCTATATGAACTTGACATATAATGTATGTAAACATATTTATGATCGAGGTAGATTATCTAAGTGTATGAAGATATATAAATATATCTATATTGCTTTCTTATTTTCTGAAGACAGTTAACAAACATTAAAATATTTTATGTGTAATCATTATTATTTAAGATACATTGAATATTCAAGTATTAAAATGAGGTAAATAAAAATTAATTTTCTAGACAAAACAAAGGGCAATAAAATTTTTATTTTGGGGGGGTTGGGCCACACCTGGCAGTGCTCAGAGGTTACTCCTGGCTCTGCTCTCAAAAATTGTTCCTGGCTCAGGGGATGCCAGTGATCAAAATTGTGTCCATCCTGGGTCAGCTGCATGCAAGGCCCTATCACTCCAGCCTCTGAAATTCTTTTTGTATGAAGCTATAATGATAGAATTTTTTTGATTGTAAGAATTTATACAAGAGACAATATTGATTAACATTGAGGTGAATTAACATAACATAATATAGTAACATACTATAACATATAATATAATTAATATAATATAATAATACATGTAAGTCAAAGAACATTTCTCATTAAAACACGATTTTTTATGGTAATGTCTTAATAGAGGCATTTTATTTTATTTTATTTTATTTTTGTTTTTTGGGGGCCACATCCAGTGATGCTCAGGGGTTACTCCTGGCTATGGAGCTCAGAAGTCGCTCCTGGCTTGGGGGACCATATGGGAAACCAGGGGATCGAACCGCGGTTCATTCTAGGCTATCGCAGGCAAGGCAGGCACCTTACCTCCAGCGCAACTGCCCGGTCCCAATAGAGGCATTTTTAATTAATTATTTTTTTTTGCAAATCTTACACAGTGATATTTAAGGTACACAGTGAAAATAAATGAGGGCCTTTCCACCACCAGTGTTGTCCTCCCTTCATCCCTGTTCCCAAGCATATATCCCTTATCTCCCTCCTTTATCCCCCAGAATGCTAGTGTAACTAAAAGCATATATACAGTTCCAGATATTTCCTGGAATCTGTATATCCTACATTGAAGTCAGTATGGTGCTGAGCGGCGTCTAATTTCAACTCACAATTGAAGGGCAATGCAGAAAGCCCTGTCCAGTACCCAGGTCATTGTTGTTGTTGTTGTTTAAACTTCTCAGTGTTAAGGGAAGACTTTTGAGTAAATCGATGTCAGAGCAGCAGTAGGGTCTTCCCTGGTAACAATAGAAAATTTTTATAGTTAAAGGTCTGTGGCAATTAAGCACTGCTATTATAAACACATATACAAACACTGTGCATAAAGTCTTAGTTTTATTTTGTTTTGAGGAACATACCTAGGGATAAGTTTTTAATGATATAGTATTAAATTACTTTTGAAATTATTTATTTATTTATTTATTTATTATTTTGGTTTTTAAATCACACCCATCAATGCTCAGGAGTTACTCCTGGCTCTGTGTTCAGAAATTGCTCCTAGCAGGCTCCGGGGACCATATGAGATACTTGGGATCTAAAGTGTAAGGAAGTTATAGCTTTGAAGAATCCTTTTATTTTTTTCTTCAGAAATACTTAAGTCATCTCATTTTTGTGATAACGTTCAAATAGTTTGAATGTCTATTTCTGATTAATTATCATATAGTATTCTACCTATGTAAAAATTTTAATGTAATTCTTTCATAAACCTCAATTATTGTTAGCTATAACTTCCCTATACCATGAGTAGAGCTTACCAAATTTCACTAAGGCCCCTACTTCTGTCTTATATACTATAAGATGACACTGACTCTAAAGCAATAATTACCATTATTGTCCTTACTAGCATGTATTTGGATTTCTCATTTGGAAACATATGTATGTTTAGAAGGATACAATTTGACTTTTCATGTATTTTCACTTTTGAGCATGATACAATTACCGAATGATTTAGAATTTACTCAATCTAAATGGCTACTGCTTAGCATAATCTCATATTTTAAATATTTAAAGAATTAATTTGAATAAAATATTTGAATAAGAATGAATAATTATCCATATAGTTTTTGGCTTTTCCAATATTTATTTTCCATTCTTTTTGTTTTTATTTTTTGAGGGGTGGACACCCGGCTATGTTCAGTGCTTATTCATAGCTCTGTGCTAGGCGGGTCATTCCTGGAATAGTAGGGACTATATGTGATTCTATGGAATGAACCTGGGTTGGTTATATGCAAGTGTTATTCCTGCTGTGCTATCTCCCTGGCTTCCTAGTTGTTGTTTTTTTTCTTTCATTCACTTTCCAATCATAATCTAACAACTGCCAAGTCTGTCTTTTCCCATAGCTTGATGTCACTTGGCCTTATCTGTCCTTAAACAGTGTTTCTACTCCTTTTTTTCTCTTTGATAGTTTTGAATGTATTGTATCACTCCATCATTAAAAAAAGTATAAAGTCTTGGGGCCCGGGAGATAGCATGGAGGTAAGGCGTTTGCCTTTCATGCAAAAGGTCATCGGTTCGAATCCCGGTGCCCCATATGGTCCCCCGTGCCTGCCAGGAGCAATTTCTGAGCATGGAGCCAGGAGTAACCCTGAGCACTGCTGGGTGTGACCCAAAAACCAAAAAAAAAAAGTATAAAGTCTTTTATTAAATTGAAAGTAAGTTGACAGGCTATTTTAAACTCTATTTCAGGAGCTATCAAGTTAAAGGGGGTTTCTGCTGTCATTTACCTCTATCATTCATCCTGCTTCTCCCCACACAGCTGATACAGCTTTTGTATCCTGCCGAATTAAACTTGTGTTTTTCTTGCTCTTCTCTCTCTACTTCACCTGAAATGATTTGAATAATGGAATCGCCAAGAGAATAATCATGTAAACTTCCAAATTTATTTTACTCTGAAAAAGAAGACCTATTTGATGATTTAGATGTCAATTTGTTATAGAATACGTTACAATGACTTCTACATATAAGCTTTGGGGAACTAAAAATTCCTTACTCTTGCTGAACAATGGGATTGGTTTGTGATCAGGGCAAATCCAGTTCTGTGTGACAGGGAGGCTGATGATATTGTTAAAACAGTGTCTATACTAGTAGAACAAGTAGCTGTTATTCTTTCTGTCTCCCTCTGTATAGTGTCACCTACCTAGCAGACATTTTTCAGCTTGAGTGAGCATCCTCAGGGATGCTCCAAGGTCAACTGCAGTTCAATTGACAAGGACAGAGCCATTACAGCTGTGTTACACAATTTGTTTTTCACTCAGATCTATTTTGTCCCATTAATATGTGCTTTTCTATTGTGCTAGAAAAAGCAAGTTATGTTTGGGGAGAAGAATGTGAAAAATGACTTTGGGAGAAATAAGAGTGTTCTAATAAAGAGATATATCAATGTAAGAACTCATTAAAAACATGTCATTTATAAAGCACAAATTATATTCATTGAAATGATCATCATTGTTATTCTGAACTGCGAGTCTAGACTTTCAAAGGAGACCAGTGTCCTCAGGCAGCCTCTTTTGTCAATGAAGAATTTTGCTTTTTATGTTTCAGTGCTATAGGATGTGTTCCTCTGCTTAGTTCAAAGGACTGCAGTTCGTTCATCCCTGTTTTCACCAATTTTCTTCCAGCTCGTCAGTTATTTGCTGATTATAGACCTTAAGATTTCTTTTTCTTTTGAAAATCAGCACAACAGAAATTATCTTTCTGTTTTAGGGAATGTAAAACTTCTATTAAGATATTAATAAAATATAAATCTCATAAAATCGGTGTAGTAATGTTTTATTTCATATACGAATGTTTTGATGCTTTGCCTTTTAAAATATCTGTGTACTATCTTGTTATGTAATAAGCAGGAAGATGACTTTATCTCAAGTGAATCTTTTATACACCTGAAAGAAGAAAATTTGCAAATATTTGCTCCTTCTGCCTCCTTCAGAGTAAAAGTATCAACTGAGGTGTTATTGTTGAAGTAGTTCAAAAATATGCTGATAATTGTAATAGGCAGCAGCAGTTAAGACTATGCTGATGATTAGAAATCAGAAATTATATATATATGTGTGTATATATATATATACACACACACACACACACACTTTGCTTTGGGGGTCACACTTGGTGGCACTCAGGAGTTTCTCCTTTCTCTACTCTCAGAAGTTGATCCTGGCAGGCTCCTGGGACCATAAGGGATGCCCAGATTCAAACCGGGTTTGTCCTGTGTTGGCCACGCCTTACCTTGTGCTACCTCTCTAGACCCCAATGTTTTGAAAGAAACATCTACATTAATGTGACAGGGCTAACAAACAGTTACAAGTAGATGGAAGAAAATATATGACACAAAACAAACTATGGCTATTTTTTTTTTTTTTGGTTTTTGGGCCATACCCGGCAGTGCTCAGGGGTTACTCCTGGCTCCATGCTCAGAAATTGCTCCTGGCAGGCACGGGGGACCATATGGGGCACCGGGATTCGAACCAATGGCCTTTTGCATGAAAGACAAATGAGTTACCTCCATGCTATCTCCCGGGCCCCGACTATGGCTAATTTGTCCAATTATTTTTAATAAGTATAATGGATAAATTTTAAAAATTATCTTTATTTAAGCACCTTGATTACAAACATGATTGTAGTTGTATTTCAGTCATAAAAAGAATATCTCTCCTCATCACTTAAGCATTCCCATCACCAATGTCCCTAATCTAACACCCACCCCCACGTCTGTATTCAAGACAGGCATTCTACATCTCTCAATCTTTAACATTGTCACCAGTTTAGTGTAGTTATTTCTCTAACTGCACTCATCGCTCTTTGTAGAGAACTTCATATCATGAGCTGGTCCTTTTTTTAGCCCTTTTCTCTTTTGTCTCTGGGCATTATTACAATAATGCTTTTTCTTTATTTTATTTTATCTTTTATTTTGGTTTTTGGATCACACCTGGAGTGCTCAGGTATTACTCCTGGCTCTACACTCAGAAATCGCTCTTGGAAGGCTCAGAGGGCCATATGGGATTCGAACCACCATCCTTTTGCATGAAAGGCAATAAAATCCATAGATAAGTGAGACTATTCTCTGTCTATCTCTCTCCCTCTGACTTATTACACTCAGGATAATAGATTTCATGTACATCCCTGTATAAAACAAATTTTGTGACTTTATCTCTCCTAATGCCTGTATAATATCCCATTGCGTATATTTACCACTCTCTTTCTTATTTTTTTTAATAAAATCTTTAAGTACCATGATTACAAGCATGATTGTATATGGGTTTCAATAATAAAAAGAACGGACCATGGTTCGATCCCCCAGTTCCCATATGGTCCCCCAAGCCAGGAGTGACTTCTGAGCGCATAGCCAGGAGTAACCCCTGAGCGTCACCGGGTGTGGCCCAAAGGCCAAAAAAAAAAAAAAAAAAAAAAGAATACCCCTCTTCAGGCAGGTGGATCCTGGTTGCTGATTCTCCATGGAATCGTGGTTGGATCCTGAGCCTGGATCTCCCCAGCATGGGGCCTGGGGTGGCCCTAATGTCAAAGGCTTTCTCCCTTGCTTGGGCAGGCTGGGAGCCTTGGTAGGCCCTCAGCTGCACCCTCTCCAGGGCCTCCTGGGGTGGCAACCCAGGTGGCCAGAAAAGGTGGGTGTCGGGTGGCCCCACTGGGAGGGGAATCCCAAGTTTTCCCCGCCCTTGCCCCTGTGCAGGGTGTGAGGGCTAGGGAGGAGGGTGGGTGAATCCTGGCTGCTGATTCTCCTCGGAATTGGGGTTGAATCCTGAGCCTGGATCTCCCCAGCATGGGGCCTGGGGTGGCCCTAATGTCGAAGGCTTTCTCCCTTGCATGGGCTGGCTGGGAGCCTTGGTAGGCCCCCAGCTGTACACTCTCCTGCCCCCCCGGCCTCCAGGGCCTCCTGGGGTGGCAACTCAGGCGGCCAGAAAAGGTGGGTGTCGGGTGGCCCCTCTGGAAGGGGAATCCCAAGTTTTCCCTGCCCTTGCCCCTGTGCCGGGTGTGAGGGCTAGGGAGGAGGGTGGGTAGATCCTCTGATCTGCTGATTCTCCACAGAATCATGGTTGGATCCTGAGCCTGGATCTCCCTGGCATGGGGCCTGGGTGGCCTCAATGTCGAAGGCTTTCTTCCTTTCTTGGGCAGGCTGGGAACCTTGGTAGGACTCCAGTTGCACCCTCTCCTGCCTCCAGATGAGTGTAAATTTGGGGGTGTTGTTAGCTGCTCATTTTTTCTAAGGCAGTCTCTGGCATTATATTACTAGTCTACATATTGAAAACCCCCGCGCACCGCCTATGTTAATAATACATCCCATCCTTAAGTTATGTTTTGTGTATGTAGAATGTCCATCTGGTATTCTGCCCTTTTGCACACCCCTGTAAAGCTGATTTCAATTTTCAACTCTATCACCCCCATCCTTCAGTACCCCCATTTACCCTTTTCAACTTCTGTTCTCCACGTTCCTAATCACACACCGTGTTTCACTGGATTTAACAAACCCCAACTATATCAAAAGACATAAAATGTACACGTATGGCTTTGAATATTTTATATCTATTTTCTTTGACAGCTAAATCTTACTAAATATTCTCGTAAACAGTGAAGATTTTCCCCACTATTTATCTTTTCTTCCTTTTGTGATCTTTTCAATAAGAAATATTCGGTGGAAGAGTCCCTCAGCTTAATTCCTATGTTTAAGCACGTCATGGGGAGTTTTATACATGTTCCTGCATCCCCCATAATGGCCTATAAAACCATGTGGCATTGTTCCTTGTTTGCATAGGCACATTAAAATGGGAAATACCTACACTCAAATAAATTCTTATCTAATAGACAATCTTGTAGTGCAATGGGACCGTACACCCTGAACATTGGCATATTGACCTGCACAGGCCTCTCCATTCTCCATTCACCCCTGAACTAGGAAAGCTATCTAGGAAAGACACAAGATTTTTCACAATAACACCTGGAAGCAATCCTCTACCAGGAAAGACCCTACCGCTGCTCTGACATTGATATACTCACAAGAGACTTCCCTTAACATTGAGAAGATCTAAGAACATCAACGACCTGCATACTGGACAGGGCTTTCTGCATTGCCCTTTAATTGTAAGGTGAAATGAGAGGATACTCTGCACCATCCTAACTGCAATATAGGATATACAGATCCCAGGATCTTTAGTACAGAAACATGATACCAACAACAGAGACATCGTGGAAAATAAAAGTGTTTTGGTACTACAGACAATGACTTGGATTGGGCAATCTAGTGTGTCTGGAGCCTAGAGCTGGTCTTATGCAAGGAAACATCAGGGGTTTGGTCCCCTTGTATTTAGGCCCTTTCCATGATCCCCATATTTTGGTGGGCCGATGCAAACTTGCCACTCTAGCGCTGTTTTTACTGTGCTCCTTTGACTCTTATCCTTAAAAAGAAGCACCCACTTGTGAAGCTAACTTAAACTAATATGCATAAGCATGGAAATGTAAAACAGGTACTATGCCTTCAATGTTTAAGGAGTTACATAAGTTTTATGGCTTTAGAATGCTTGATGTGCTGCTAAGAAATATGTATTACAATCTGGGGTCTTGAGGGACAAAGTAATTGTACATGGGTTCTGTTTTATTTTTCTTAATATTCTTTGGCTGAAAGCTCAATGTTAAGATATCAGCAAGGGGACTTATGTGAAGTCT
>PVKC010013107.1:0-23210 GCA_004027635.1 Crocidura indochinensis
CCACTCCCGGAGAGCAGCCACTGCCCCTACCTGTTTGCTCGGGAGAAGGCATTTCTAAAGCAAAGCCCTTAACACTTGGGGCATCCAAAAAACCAACCATTTAAACCCTCACTAATTTTCCTCTCTAGTGGTTATCAGCATGATAGTGTGAGTCACATATGTACCTAGGAAAGACCCAACTATGGAAACCCCAGATTTAGAGGAGGCACAGAAGACTCATTTGACACTTTAGAGTATAAAAAGAATCAGGGAGACTGAAGCAGGTCCTGCAATCATCTATGGTTCTGACCAGAAGTGAAACACACCTGTATTTGCCCCTAGGGCTACCTAAAGAAAGTGAATCCTGAATGATAGGTCAACCAACTAGCATCCAGCACAGGTCAGCCAGTTAGCTCCACCCTAGCACTTTATGGAAGGCCTATATGATTATTACTAGTAAATAGTATATGCAAGTAAATAGTCAATGTGGCAGGATAGATAATACATTGGATAAGGCACTCACTATGCATGTAGCCAACCCAGGTTTGATCTCTAGCATCCCATGGCCAGGAGTGATTACTGAGAGCAAAGCCAGGAGTAATCCCTGAGAACCACTGAGTGTGGCCCAAAAACAAAAACAAAATCTACAGTCAAGGGCCACAGAAACAAACAGAGGTGTGGGCACTTGCCTTGCATGCAGCCAACTCTGGTTTGACCTCTGATATTCTATATAGTCACTCAAATCCCACTAGGACTGGTTCCTGAACCAAAAGAAAGCCCTGAATACAGTCAGGAGTACTCCAAACAAAACAAAACTTGGCAGCTATCAGAGTCCATCTGAGTCCATCACACTGGCAGGTTTCTCTGAAGGAACTGAGAAAACAAACCCTCTGCACAAAAACACTACTGACTGGGCAGAGTCACAGACACCTAGATTACCTCTGCCCAACAGGTAGACCCTGGCCACTCCTGCCTATCATTGGGGAAAGTCTCAGCCAGTTGGTAAACCACTCATATGTCACACATTTAGCATCTACCTGTGAAATACAGAGAGAACTCAGGTATTTTAAGGGGAAAGTAACCTTTACAAATGATTTGCCCTTTCTTGATTTAAGCACTAAATTAAACTTAAAATCTCCCAAATCAAAGCCTTCTTTGGTCAAAAACTTTTAGACAAGACTTTCAAACTGTATGTATTTACGTCAGTTGCTAGTGGAGTTCACAGATGCAAAGGATCAAGCATGCTTGCTTTGGAGGGACATAGACAGCCAGATTGGATCAGAAAGCGTGGCTTTTGGTCAAAAGAGAAAATGCGGCCCCAGGGCACATTAGCCTTCAGCTTTCAAAGCTGTGCTCATTGCCTGCCTGTGTTTGCTCTCGCTGAAAACACGGCCAGAGATTTCCCAGCAGAGATGGAGTTTTCCCAACAGAACCAACGAACCATAGCCACATTGAGCAAGGACATCCATGGTTCAGTGACTGTAATTCCCGAGGACAGCTAGGAATGGAACCCAAAAACTGACAGGGACTCACCTGGTGGCTTCACATCTCTAGGCCTCAGCTTTCCTATTGTGTAATTGAAAATTTTGAGTGAGTGGGTTTGTACTGACTCCTGAGTCCAAATTTGAAGACAATGTGTAGATAAGACACAGGAGGTGAACAGTGAGCTAAAGTGAGGAGATCCAGTAAGGATGAGACGACCAAGCTGCAGAGGAGCACAATGCTTGCTGACCATTTTCACCTCCACCCTGTTATCTTATCCAATGCAACCCAGGCCCAGGAGGTGACCCTCACTTCTCCACCATATAAGTGCCTAAAGTTCAGAGAAGCAGGAGACTTGTTAGGGGTGTGAGAGTAGGAACATGAGAAGAAAAGAAGCCCTAGCTGATGGTGCCCCAGAGAGGATCACAGAGGATATTCTTCCAGTCTGCACTGAAGCTGGGGGCCTTTATCACTGACTCTGAATGTGATAGTATGTCCCTCTGGATGCATTCTGTCATCCCTGTGTGCTAATTCTCCAGACTATTTCTATCACCTTACAATTATACTTCTGCACATGGATGAATGGGAACTAGAACTCAGATCCAACTCATAGGATGCTTTGCCCTTCATTTGCCTTTTCTACTAAGCATCAATAGAAATATTGAGTTTGATGAAGTCTCTCTAGATGAAGTTGCCCCAGTGTTTCCTACTGCACCTGACTATTTTTGGATCCATAAAGAGAAGTCCAGGTCCTATCTATGCATTTTTCCTTGAGTTTCTGTTTTATCCATGACCCCAGTGATCATCAGAAGCATGAAGAATGCCCCCCAGAAGGCATATCAGTATACTTGAAAGGCCTTTCCCTCATGAAGGACCCCCCAGTGCAGGAAAGACAGCCAAGTCCAGAGGAGATCCAAACTCTCCAGACTTGAGGCAGGACAGATCCCAGGGAAGGACTAAGGGTGGAGAGGAGCTACATGAAGTCCTGGGAAAGGTAAAGGTTTGGAGAGAGCATTGGCTGCTGTGCCAGAGACTAAACTAGTTTAAGGGAGGAGTGAGGTCATGAGGGTAGTAAGGTGAAGGAATGTGCCCCTTCTGCACAGCTGGTATGAATACAAGTCAGAATCACCATTTTGGAAAGCCATATGATATCAGTCTCTCCTGTCTCTCTTAAAGCTGAGCATATGCAGAGTCTCTGAAATCCAGAGATTACACATACTCTTAAGGGCCGTTCCAGCAGACTTTCATCCATATGGTCACCAAAGGCATGAGCAAGAATTTCACGGCAGTGCTGTTCCTAAAAACCCCAAACAGGTTTCTACTTGGTTTTATCTAGAGTGCGCTAGATACCTAAACAGTTGCATATTCACATAAAATGCAAATTTCATACATCAATAATGTACAGCTGGCGTGTAGTGCAGCAACATGAATAAATGGCACAAACATCAAATTGAGCAAAGTGACACCAAGTGGAGCCCTGGCCAGTATGTGAACTTCCATTTGCAGTGATGTTCTGGAATGGGCACAGGTTATGAATAATGTCCTAACCTGGAGGGATGCTGACAGGTAGTAAGTTCTGTGAGTAGGATTATGAGGCACTCTTGCTAGCCCATGGTGCCTGATCTACAGTTATGTTGCATTTTTGGAATGTTTTTGGAGCCCAAAGAGTCTCAAAGTGGATTTTTCCATTCTGAGGGGTGCTGCTGGAATGATCCAGGGGTACAGTGATGATCCTCAGATACAACTGAGGTACCTTCTGTTAGTTTACTTAAAAAGGTAGGTTTAGGGGGAACACTCAGTTACTTTTTTCTGAAAAGCATTGTAAACCAAATATATTTGGGGACTGTGTTCTCATCATGCACCAATAACCAGAATGCTGTTAGATTTAGGTAGCAATATAAGCTGACATTATGCTACAATATAACGTGTGTTTCACACAAAGATAAACCCCATTTTACTGAAATGCCTAGAATATGCCAGAGGCTGCGATCACAGCAGACAAACACACCCAACATATGAACATCATTCAGTGTTGGGTGATGGATGAGTGACAAGCTGACAGCCTTGTGAACCTGTAAGTGAATGAATCCAGGTATAATGATCAAATGAATGGAGTGATGAATGAAAGAGCACATTCAGAAATGGAGAATAAATGATCCAATGACATTAAGACAGAAAGAATGCAGGCATTGCTGATGAGTGAGGAACTGAGTGTATCAATAAACCAGAAAGGAGAGGTGGGTGAGCGCACAGTCAGTAGGAGGAGACATGAATAAACCAAGACATGGAACAAAGACTAATGATCATGGGATAAGTGTGCGAATAACTGAATGAAAAGGCCAGAAATGAATAAAGAAAGGGGAAACCAGCAAAAGAGGATGAATATAAATAAAAACCCTTTTGAAAATCTGAATAATTGCAAATATGAATAAGTGAATGAAGGTTCCAACCTGCCTTTTGGTTAGACAATAAACTCCCTTTTCCCTCCACTCAAACATCTGGGGTCAAGGTCTTGGTAAACTATCCTGCACTTCTCAAAAAAGTTTAGTAAAGTGACTTGGGTTAAGTGTAATAGGAACCTGAGGCACTGATACCACTAATGTTGCTAAAAGCTCAGATTAACTCAGTTAGTGGGAAGAACTAATTGACCGAATTGCTCTCCCAATTAGGCTGCTGGAAATCACCCATCACAGAGCAGCCCCAGCCAGAGTTTAATCGTCTCCATGCAGTAACTCACCATTCCTGCCTCACACAGGATCCTCCTAGGACAAGGAACTTCTGGGGAACCTGGGATGGGGGGATGAAGGGGCTGCTGCTGGTGACCTGAGGGTTCTGGAAGCTCCTGGGCCAGAAGATGCACACTGGCTTCCGGGCTGTCAGGTGTGATGTTGAGAAGAGGTGGGAACATGGGTCCATCCCCCACCCAGAAGGGGCCCCACGGACAGAGCGCTGCAGTGACCCCATGTGTGCGAGAGGGAGTGGGACCTTCCAACCGCAGCTCTCTGCTTAACTAAGATTGTCTCCAAGGTATCCTTGTGTACCACTTCTCTCAGAGATCAAGGTCATGAAAGAAAAGGAAATAGTGATGGCTCTTCTAAAATAAGATTGTTGTCCACAGTCAGAGAAGGACATTGAAGATGTGTTTTCTCCCTGCAGGGACAGTTCCCCATTACTGAGTACCTGAAGGTGAGGTTCTATTAGAGGACAAGAGTCCTTCACCCTATTCACAAGGTCCCAGAGACCCTATAGGTACACCTTAGGGAAATGAATCTGGAGACCAGGGCAGAATCTCCAGTGGGCATAGATGATTAAAGTTGAAAGCAAGTGGGTCCTACACTGGTTACACTGGTTTGAGAGTTGACATCGATAAAGGCAAGGTGAGTGCCTAGCATACTTCCCACCCACGGATGAACAAATCAAGGCACAGAGGATTCTGGGAAAGTGAGTAAGAAGCCTTGCATGAATAGAAATTCAGGCAAGTCAGAATTCACTCCTCTTCCCAATCAGCCCAGTTGTGTGGCTTGAATTACTGGCCCCACTATGGTAGGCACACCAAGGGAGGATATTGGTCTCTCAGATAAGCTCTGGGGCTTTTGGATCTGTGGGATTCACGAGCCTATAATTTCGTATTGTTTCCTGCAGAGACTCACACAGGTTGGCCCCTAATTGAAAGTCCCTCCAGCAGAGTCAGTTCCCCTGTCGGGCCCAATTTTCTGGGTGAACAGGGTGGACAGAATGGCACCTGATTCAGGTTATCATATGTTGGTAGCTGGTCAGGCTTCTTCCATAGTCACCTCAACATTCCTGTCTGCTCCAGATGTGTTTGGGGTGCTATTCTCCTGCGTCATCTCCGAGACTGGTTATTTTCTATCTTTTTCATTGTAATCATTCTAGAGTTGTGTGAAGAAGGCTTCACGGTGGCTTTCATTGGCATTTTCTTGATGACTGAGGAAGTAGAGCATCTTTTTCTTGTGCTTATTGGCCATTCATATATCTCCTTCTTTGATTACTTTTTAATGAAAACCACATTTGCATCCAAACTGAAATTATATTGTCAGCAGTTAATTATCACTTGTCAAACAAGCGTGTGCCCAGATTGTAGGTTTCATTTTCATATAGGCTTGCAAATGCCTCATTCCTCGTGTTTGATGAGGCTCTATGAACAGGAGACATTCATTGTTGGAAATGGTGCTTTTTTAAAAGCAGTTTTAAAAATAAATAGGCTCCCTTGGTGTCTGAGTCAGTGTTCTTTGCAAGGAACAGAAAACGTGTTCAATCTAGCTTCATCGGAGCTCTCTGTGTGCAGGAGCATTTTGTAAGGGGCAGAGGATGGGCTGGGGAATTTCAAAGATCTCACCAAAAGCTAGAACCAGGGCCTAGAGCCCCTGAAGGACCCCAGATGACTCTTCCCAGGCGCCCTTCCTGAAACTCGCGTGGCTTCTCTATGCATGGGTTCTGGTTTGCTCACTTCTCATTGCCAATACCAAGCCTTCTCCTGTCTGCTTAGTTGTCTTCTAGGGCTCTTTCTCCCCAGGTCCGGACCCTTGGTCTGTGGCTATGACCCTGTGGGCTTAAACTGCACTGAGTGTGGGTAGTGGAGTGACTAGAGCTCAGCCTGGCCAAAGCAGGAGGGATCTGTGTCTATGGGGCTGAAAGAAGGGCCTTGGTACTAGGTGTAGAATCCCAGAATCCATTCCTAATTCCCAAAAGAGCATCAAGAAGCCATCTATCACCAGACCCATCTCATCCACAATCTCCATCCTTTGGAAGAAGAAGTGGAGGGTGGAGATGCCTCCATTCCCAGGGACTCACCCTTCCCTCCACACCTGGCCCCTGAACTTTCTCTGCCTTCTACTAAGCTGCTACACACATTCGAGGGAGAGGAGCAAAGGTAAAGTGTGTGTTGGTGTGTACAGGAGAAACTTGTGCCCAAGATCCAGTCTGTGTATATGCTGATGCATACAGGATGTGTTTTTGCCCAGAGATACAGTCTCTATGTGTATAACTGTATATTGGTATATACAGAAAGTGTGCATCAGGATTTCCTGTATGTATGTGTGTGGATGTGTATATATGTACGTGTGTATGTATGAAAGTGAGAGAAAGAAAGTATTGTGTTCAGTGTGCCAGAAGTCTCCATCTGTGTATGTGAGCTGTAAATGTGTGCTGGTATGTACCCAAGCCCCAGCCAGTCCAGCACTTTCTGCTGCCCCCATTATCCAGGAAGGTCTTGCGAAGCAGTCCTGCTCCCTTACTCGCCCCCCCCCCACCAAACCCCTTTTCTCCTCCTCCATCTGTAATGGGCCTAAAGCTGCTCTAATTCCCACTCATTTCCTGCAATTTACAGAATGGTCTCTGGTATCTGCAAAAGGGGCCTCATGCTCAGCTCTGCTGTGTCGCTCCCTGGAGGACCTTTATGGAAATGATGTGGCAGAAAGTGTTGTCTGGTAATTAAGCAAAAAAGAAAGGGAAAGTAATAGAGCAGCCTCAGTTGAGGGGAGAGAAGGGAAGCTAAGCCAGGAGGCAAGGAATATGGGGGTCTTAAGGGATACAGAACTGAGTGATTCAGCACATTAGCTCTTCTCTAAGGGTTAGTCCACCTCAGAGCCCCTGGCTCCAGAGAGGTGGATTTTTTCCTCCCTTTTCTCCAGCCAGCCCTGTGACCCTGCACATCCACCCACCCCCAACCACATGGACAGAAAACTCTGGCTCACACATAAAACCAGCTGAGTTAAAGGATCTGCCCCACCTCCAGGAGGGGCCAGGCAGAGAGAAACTTGAGTCGTAGGAGCTGCCCATTGCTGGGCTTTCAGCCAGGACCCTGCTAGTCCCCTGCTCAGGACTTGTCTTGTTTACAAAATTTAGCCCATTCCTTTCTGTTCTGAGGGGCACTAGCTGCAAACCCCTTCCAGTGCCCACTACCAACCCTTCACTCTCACTGGGGGGACTGAGGTCAGTGCCTAGACTCAGCCTCTGTACCCCCTGCCTCCTTTCCAGAAAAGGGCTCTGGACTTCCCCTGACCACAGTGGAGGTACCAATCCTTAAACTGCACAGCCTATGGCCCAGTGCCAGCTGCCCACAGCCCTACCTGTCATGTAACATCCCCCTGTAGCTCCACTTGGTTCTATTGGTCCTCTGCAGAGGCTCAGCCTTCTGCTTCCTTCCTAACCATCCTGTGATGACCTGGAGTTCCGCACAGGGGAGAGCTGTGTCAATGTGAGTCAACACCTCTTTCTCAGGACACAAAGTACCCAGGACAGAGGCTCAGAGCAACTTGTGACATAGCTACATCCTGCTCCCTCCCTGCTGTACAGTCAGTCACAGACTAAACCGTGTACAGGACTATGGGAGAAAGGGCCAAGGAAAGGACAGTGAAGAGAGAAAGAAGCCCCTCTCCTCAGTAGAAACAGGTCTCCACTAGCTTTTGAGACATTTCCCACCTCCTCTCCTTCCTGCTACCCAACAGGAAGGCTGTAAAACCCATCCCGAATCCTCCTCTGGTCCCACACCCTGAGTCCTCTCCTGGGCTTCAGGAGTCCTTGGCAGTGTTTCCCTCTTTCCCTCCACAAACATTAGATAGACTATGTACTCTGTCATTTTCCTCTATAAAATTTCTCTGAGAAACCAAATGGCTCTGGTTCCTTGGGCTGCAGTTCTTTGCTGCATTATTTTCTAAGAGACAGAGGATGGCACCAGGAGAGGAGGCGGCGGGGCTACGGGAAGAAACCATTTAGAACAAACAGGCTTTACAATCTCAGCTCCAGAATTTCAGAGGTAGATTGGATTGAGAAGGATCATTTCAAATGCATTGTGCCATCAGAGTGAGAGATCTAGCTCCCCCAAAATGTTTTAATTTGACAGTTGGCTTCGAGAGGTTGGCAACATCCGTTCTGTGAGCAGACAAGATCAAAGAATGAAACAAAATACATCCCACCATGCGAGCTCTGTTCCCACTTGACAGAATCGTGCGTGCTTCATCCAGAGTCAGATTTTTGGCAAAACCAAGAAGTGCTTTGCTTCCCACTAACGTCTCCTATTTGTGGTGTCTGGAAAAGGTCCTGTTACGGGGTGCAAGAGAGTCAGTCCACAGACATAATTCTCTGCTCTGCCTACACGCTTGAATTTACAGTCTGATCCGGGTAGTGGTTGGCTCCGGTCTTTCTGTCTGGGCACAGCTGAGCCTTCCTGTGATCCTTTCTCAGCCCATCTCTGTCCCTGGTCTCTGAATTTTTGAG
Organism: Crocidura indochinensis; assembly: GCA_004027635.1. Classification (NCBI taxonomy): domain Eukaryota; kingdom Metazoa; phylum Chordata; class Mammalia; order Eulipotyphla; family Soricidae; genus Crocidura; species Crocidura indochinensis. Next base: position 8,698 of record PVKC010013107.1, read on the forward strand.
CTGGGCAATTCTGATTTCCCAAATCAATCCCAAATGCAACTTTAGCTCCACCTCAAGAGCTGGTGATTCCATCATGAACCTGTGTGCCATCTCTGCCTCCCCCATGGCATCTCCAAGTCCATAAATGAATGGTTTATAGGACTGACACATAGATTGTATCAGCAGCACCAAGATCAATTTTAATGCCTACTATGCCCTTGAAGATCTCATTCCTCTCTGAGAGATCTGAGTGTGCTCCATTTATCAATTATCCTATGGCCATGTACTTCTGTCTGTACTTCCCACCTGACCACCTTACCTCCTGGTTATCTCCCACCTACCTGTCCATACTCCACCAACATGCAAAGTGGCTATTTAATCTAATCACTCATTCCCAGTTACTATGGGGTATAATAAGATGAGTAAGATAACCTTTTCCTTTCCTTTAGAGGTCTACCCTCTGTTACATCAATGCAGCTAACATAAAGGCCAGGATAAAGTGACTGGAAGGTCCCTCAGAAAGGACTTTGGGATCAAGGTGGTTACAGCACAATTCTGTAACTGACAGGCTCAGTTCACCAGCTGAATGCCCTTGAACTCATCACATACCACTCCTTTAGGCACATATAAGACCTCTGGTGAGGCACTTATCAGGGCTCCTGAGCTGCAGCCTGCAGAATGGAACTCAGACCCCAGTCCAGGTCACAGTTCAGGGCTCATGCACAAGCTTCAGAATAGTCTATATTCTCTTGGAGATTCAGACTTCAGGAAAGGAATCAGACAGACCTGGGTTCACATCCCAAATCTCTAGCTGTCTTCACCAGAGAAATGGAGAAACACAGCATCACCTTTCAGGATAAGGAAGGACCTAGAGGTGAAGGGTGTATCAAGACCCAGATCTGCACCCCCACATGGTGGTAACTATGGTTTCCTCCTTCCCTCCTATATCATTCTCTTTGTTCTCCCTCTCTTCCTTCCTCCTCATCCCCTCTATTCCACAGTGCGTGCAATGAGAGAACATGCATAGGCCAGATCACAGACCCGGTCTACCAAAGTGACCAAACCCCTCAGACCCCCTCTAGTTATGGGAACTCATATCTATGGACTGAGCAGGACCCAGCTGAGCTGAGGGGATTGATAAAAAGCAGCAGTAGCCTCCTAGCCCCAATCTACCTATGGGCACAGCACATCTGAGAGAGTCCCCTTCCTGTGAGATGGGGTTCTTTACCCCCACTGACACAGAGAGGGGATCTGTGATGGAAAGACAATGACCCAGATGAAAGAAGTGATGAAGCAGGAAAGTCTCAGCTCTCCTGGAAAAGGCCAGGTTGTCTGTTATGTTCCTCCAAACCTTCTGCAAATATAGGACCTGGAACTATCAGCTCAGCCTTTCTTGGATCCCAGGCCTCAACAGACTGTATTGTCCAGGTAATGGCCCTATTCTGTACATGGATCTAGCTGCCCAAGCTGCTACTGTGTGCTTGTGGCCATCCCCTAGGTCTGTGTTTTCTCCCCTGTTCTGAGTTTCAAGGGTTTCAAATACCCTCTTTGTTTAGAGCTGACCATCCAGATTCGCAACAGTCCAGGGATAGGAGGGACAGTAGGAAACTAAGTGTTCAGGTGAGAAGAGGAAGGAGCCCCAAGGGTCTGCCCCCACAAACAACCTGGACACTCAATTCCATTAGACCCTTTAGCTGTACCAGGAAGCCTATAGGTCTTTATCCTGATTTCTCACTGCTCCCCACTTTTCCCCTCTAATATCAAAGCACAAAGCTTTGTGATCCATCTTCTCTGTCTAATTTTATGACTCCTTACTGCCTCCACCCCATATAAAGCCCTGGGACCTTTCTTAGCCTCCCCACTTCTTTCTCTCCTGACACACCTGCACTTATCCTGAACATATATCCCTGTCCACAGCTCAGCTATTCTGCATCCTGAGCATATCCCTACTTACCACAGTCTTCCTCTCCACCTTCACAGCCCTCTGCAGGTGACTCCTCTTCAGGGAAACCCTCCTCTACCATTCTGGTGAGACCAAACCACAGGTGCCCTGTCCTCAAAGCAATGGCCCCAGGTCAGATGACCCTCTGTATCTTCACTGGGCAGGGTTACTACTTTAGTGACAAGAAACACAAGCAATGGTGACAGAAGGAAGGTGAAGAGGTTGTAGGGGTAGGGTTGGGCACACATGGAAGTGTTATTTTTTTTTTTGGTTTTTGGGTCACACCAGGCAGTGCTCAGGGGTTACTCCTGGCTCCATGCTCAGAAATTGCTCCTGGCAGGCACGGGGGACCATGTGGGGCACCGGGATTCGAACCGATGACCTTTTGCATGAAAGGCAAACGCTATCTCCCGGGCCCCTGGAAGTGTTATTCTGGTGTGAGGCAGCAGTTATGGGCTCACATGACAGGATGCAAAAGTCAGAGGTGGGCACAGGTGAGGAGTAGATGGATGTAGCTTGAAGAAGGGGCCTATGAAACAGTGGCATCACAGGGGTAGGAGTGGGAGCCACAGTCCTTGAAGCCACAGAATAAAAAAATAAGATAAGAGTCACTTCAAAAGACATGAGCCACACAAGGGGCACTTGGTCTCCCTGGAGTGCTGACTCTGGGTCTATCGTTTTGACTAGGTCCCTTTTATTCCCAGATTGGTAACAAACACATACATCCACCTTCCCCACCTCTTGTCTCTCCATTCAGTACCAATCTCACTAGGCCCTGGTCCCTCACCTTCTACTCTTGATGTGTCCCCATCTTTATCCTGTCCCTTTTCTAGTAGGTCCCTCCTCACCCTTACTTTCTGAAATTCAAAGCTACATCAGCTGAGGACACAGCTCTGATTCTTTCTTTTTGATGAAAACATTGCTTGGCCCTCCTTCATTCCTGGAAGGCAGATTAGAACAGATTGTTTCATTCTGTCCCTAGTGAGCTACTGGAGGAGACAAGATATTTGATTCTTCTTTTCCTGATGCTAAGCATGTGAACCAATGCATAGTGGGATTACATGAGTGAATGATGGACGGACGGATGAATGAATGGATAGATGGAAGGATGGATGGATAGGAGAGTGGTTACATAGATGATGGGTGAATGGGTAGATGAATGAATATATAGTTGAGTGTGAATGGATAAGTTAGTGAATGAAGAGATAGAAGAGTGAGTGAATGAGTGAGTGAGTGAGTGATGGATGGATAAAAAATGATTTGATGGATTGATTGACAGATGGATGAATCAATGAATATTCAAATGAACAGAGATAAACTGATGGAATAAACTAAATGAGTGAATGAATAGGTGCATGGTGACATGTAAACATGAATGAGTGAATGGATGGATGCATGAATAATAAAAAGTAAGTGTATAATATTCCATTTATCCCAAACTAACTATGGGCAGACACTGTGCCAACATATAACCATTAAGAATGGTTCCATCCTGGGCCGGGCGGTGGCACTGGAGGTAAGGTGCCTGCCTTGCCTGCACTAGCCTAGGATGGACCACGGTTCGATCACCCGGTTCCCATATGGTCCCCCAAGCCAGGAGCGACTTCTGAGCACATAGCCAGGAGTAACCCCTGAGCGTCACCGGGTGTGGCCCAAAAACCAAAAAAAAAAAAAAAAAAAGAGAATGGCTCCATCCAATCCTTCCCTTTACTCCTTATTCTGTATATTAATATATGTCTATGTTATAGAGAAGGAAACTGAGGCTGGGGTCTTTTCCAAGGCTTCACAGTAAGCTGAGGTAGTATATGTCTTTCTGATCATCTCCAAACAATGTCTCTCATTCTGTTACTGAGCTGATTCTTGTTTCATAGTCACACACAGTGTGTCTTTACTAACCCTCCACCCTCCCTCTACTCAATGAGGTCAAACAATGGCTTATTTGACTGAAAAATTATAATCACAAACATCTAACCTCAGTCCCAGAGCCATGAAGCATGCATCCTCATGAGAGTCTCTGGTTGTACAGCTCTTCCAGCTCTGTTTGAAGACCCTCAACCATCCCAAAATAGTGACACTCCACAAATGCATGCAGAAATACAAGTGTTACCCTGCATAAGTCTTAGACATTATCAATCCCAAGGACTCAGGCATGAAGCCAGAGGGCTGCATGTCTCCAATGGGCAGAAGTCATGGGATATTCAAATCCTTGTGATCTGGGGAGGGGAGGAAAACCTCAGTGTTAAAGTAGGGTGGGGGAGCAAGAAGGAAACAGAAGGTGCCAGATAGATTAATTCAGACATGAAAAAAATATGCTCGGTTACATTCTGTTGCATTTCATTGGGATGTACATGCTGTACCGAGCTGCCTGCAGCCTTTGGATTACACAGAAAAAAAGCACAATGAAAGAAAAAATAAAGCACAGAAAAGAAACATTCCTGAAACTGGAATAATGAATGAGAGAAGTAAAAGCTGGACTTGAAACTGATGCAGCCACCCTGAGGCATTTCCATGTACTGACCCAGGTTCCTTTAGCCACAAGACTAGTACTTGCCACATCTCTCCCCACAGCCATGCTGGTAAGTCCCTGGTCAAGGTCACATTCCTATATTCCTCGAGCTGTTCCAGCTGCCACATAAAGGCTCTAAATACTCTAGAACACAGAAACAGTGAGGGGGCGTAGTTAAGAGGATGACCCTGGGCACAGCTCCCAGATAATACCTTTTGCAGGTCTGTTGATAAATTGTGACCTGGAATATTAGTGAACCAGGGCCACTGCCCTCAGAGAGAAGGAAATTCCTGCTGCCCTATCCACCAAAGAAATAAAGACTCCAGGCCAGGACAACTCAGTGATAAACCCAACCACTCTACAGACACTGACAGACAGACAGGGCATGAGTTGGGTCCCTGACACCACCCACAGTGATATCTGCACCCCGTGCTTCACAACTGCAGCCCTGTGTCTGCTCTGTGACCTGGAAATTGAGTGGCAGTGCTGCCTCATGGTAAGATAAGAATCCAGCATCAAACCATGCCTGAGATCCTTGCAGCTGAAACTTGGCACTCTCCTTAGCTCCCTGAGGACAGGGACACTGTCTTGTCCATCTTTGGATCAGCACTGAGCCTCATGGCAGGAACAGATGTAGGACAGGGAACGACTGGGGACAGGTAATGGGCTAAGGACTTGGGGATAGGGAAGGGTTGTGGACAGAGAATGAGCGAGATGAAGCATAAGACTGTGTCTGAGGCAGGGGCTGTACTTGATTCTGGGGTCAAGGAACTCTGAGGCCCAGTGGGGAGTAAGTGAGGACTGGCACTAGGGAGAATCATCCCTGCATCCCACACTGGCATAGGGCCACTCTATTGCCCAGGGATCTGCCAACAGGAAACCCGGAGAGACCTAGATCTTCTTTAGGGTGCTAGTAACTCACCCTGGGGCTACATGCTCCCATTCCACTTGGGCCCAAGGCTGACAGCACCAAGGATGGGGCCTGGGATTGTGGGGAGCTGCTGCCTGCCTAGAGTCACAGCTTCTTGTGGTCATATGCCTGTCCTAGTGAGGACTTAGGAGATGTCACATGTGTCACCAGAGTCCCCAGAGGATGTCACATGTGTTCCCAAAGGGGACCCTAAGAGGTATCACACTTATCCCCAGTGAGATCCAAGGGGACATCTCATGTATCGCTAGTGAGACCCCAGGGTAAGGACCTATGGGGTATCATTTGTCCCCAGTGAGGATCCCAGAGGCTGCCTCATTGGTACTCAATAAGATCCCAGGAAGTGTGACATATGTAGCTTGTGAGCAATAGGTGTTGTTTGTACAATAAAACAGATGCAAATGCTCTAGGCCTGCTCCTGGGACCCAGAGAACAGGAAGGTCCTTTCAAAGCGCATCCAGAACTATCTCAATATGGAGATCAATGGAAACCGTGAAGAGAATTACCAGCTGAGTAATGAGCAAGGACAAGTCAATACAAGCGAGTAAATGTAGAGGAGAAAAGTCACAACTCATTCCTGATTATGGGGTCAGAGACACAAAACGATGACACTAAAATACACACAAACACACAGCTTCTCAATAAGATACAGAAACCAGCTACTGGAGAACAAACCACAGCCTGCAGCTGGCTGAGCTTCCTCTCATCATGGAAGTGTCCGGACCTCTGTATCCCACAATCATCTCTGCCCTACCCTTGCCTCTACTCTGAGTTCAGACTCTTCTCTGAACTCAGATCCCTGTTCTGCTCACCACTTACCCTCAAGGCACAATCCAGCCCTGTGGGAAGTTTACCCTTCTTACTTCCAGCCCAGACAACTTGATCTGATCTCAGACCCTTTACCCCTAACCTTCAGGGGGCTCAGCAGGATGGGAGCATAAGTGTATATAGGGCTCCCCCAAGCTGTTAGGGTCAAGTCCTCTCACAGTGCAGGCATTCCACAGTCCTGTATCAACAGAACCTATTCTTGCCTTCTTAGCGGATTCTCTGAATCCCAAGAAGCAGAGTGTGAACTCTGGAACCAGAATCTCTAGGTTCAAACCTGCCTCCTGCTTTGTGATAGATGGACCTTGAAAAGGTGATTTCTCCTATCTATGCATCTGCTTTCTCACTAGTAAGTGAGGCTGCCACTGACCTCATCCTGGCAGGACTTTGGGAGCACCAGTGAGCAGTGCCAGGTGGAGAAAGGCCCCAGTGGGGCCCATTTCACAGCCCAGGATTCAGAACATGCTGTCTGCAGCCCCAGGTGGCATACATAATCTCCTGATTCATTGGCCTAGCCCAGCTGCCTAACTCTTTCTATATCTAAGATGGTACAATCTCAGCTAGCAGAAGGTGCTACCAGCCACCCAGGGTTCAGTGACAGCACCCAGTTACAAATGCCTACAAATCTGACATGGTGAAAAGCACAAGCCTGTACTGCCCCTCTTATTCTGACCACAGCTCTCCTCTCAGACTGCAGAGGGACAGAGTGAGACTCAGAGTAGTTGTGCATGTCTGAGAGGATGCACAGACCCCAGGCCTGACTAGAGGGTGATAGCCTGAGAGCTCAGTTCCTACACATCCACCCACACAATTCCACACCATAAGCCATGACTCATGCCCACTAGACAGCCCCTTTCACCCTGCCCCATGTCCAGAAGGAAGCTTCCTCTCCTGCTTTATATGTAAGGAGACTGAGGCCCAACTTGGGCATGGAGCTCCCCCAAAGAGAAGGGTCCCACAGAGTCCAACCACAGTGAAGACGGTTACTTCCTCCATCCTGGCTTGTAGAAATCAACAAACCACAACTACTGGGGGCACTGAAGAAATGGAGTGGGGCCAGGTAGACTGACAGCAGGATCATCCTGACCAACAGCTGGATCATCCAGGGCTCTGAAGATAGCCAAGGCCTGAAGAGACCAGAACTTGAGCCTGTATGAAGCCAGGGATCAGCAGAGCCTCTTTGCCTGATCCTGCCTCTCCTTTCCTCTTTCCTCCTACTCTCAGAACTAAGTGCTGGCATTAAGCCACAAATTAAAGGCCTAGTGATCAACCTTGTGAAGATGAATTGATTGTAAACACATTATTGTTCCCTCCCAGGGTCAGAGATCACAACAATGACTTCTTGTTCTAGGCCTAATAAAAGAGTAAACTGCAAGTGCATAAGAGGCTGTGTGCTCCCATATACATAGTCCATTGCTAGGACTGTGTTCCTAAGGAGATGCCCTGAGGAGTCATCGTACTTGAGTCAGACTCTCAGCAGGGTTGGGGAACAGCAGGATGTGTTCTTGTTCCGGATGGACAAGGACAGGCTGTCAGATTGAACTGGTCTGAGAACAGAGGTGGGTAGAGACAGTTCCAGGGTGGAACTGGAGGGAGAAAAAGAGCAAATCTAAATAGGGAAATAAAGGACAAGTGAAATAAAGGACAAGTGAAAGATAGTACAACAGGAGGACACTTGCCTTACATGCTGCTGATGCACTGGCCATCTGTGGCACCCCATATGAGCCCTAACAGGAGTGATCCCTCAGAGTAGAACCAGGAATAACCTCTGAGCACCCCCAGATTTGGCCCCAAACTGGAAAGAATAAAGGAATAAAGGGAAGGCTTGGGGCAGCCAGAGATGGCTCAGAGGGCTGTAGCACATGTGTGACATACAGAGGGTACCTGCTTCTATCCTAGCAACACATGGGTTCCCAAACTGCTGGGTATAGCTCGGGTGGGCCTCAGAACTTCTGAATAGAAAAAAGAAAATGATAGAGGTATAGAGGCGTCAGATCTCCTGGATTATCATGGCAGGCAAGTGAGGTTTATCTGCTCCCACCCCAGTCCTCATCTCCCCTCAGAAAAGTAAAGTGACACCCCATCAGCCCTGTTTTACCTAGTCCTCATCTCCCTTCAGGTACACAGTGTCTCAAACCACGATCTCCCCCATCCCCAATTTCCCTAGTTCTGATCCCCACATCCTGATTCCCCAGTCTTAATTGTTGAAGGTATGCAAGGATCACTCCAATTTGTTTATCAGGAGTCAGACTAAACTACAGTACCCAGAGGGAAGACCCCCATACTGACCATGTTGGAGGGTTCAGGAAGATACTTTGAGGAATGGAGAGACCTGGGGAAGTTGACCCCATTGGAGGAGGAACTAATATTCTCTAGACAGAGAGAATACAGTCACACAGGTGAAGAACTGGGACTTCAACCCCATCCTTAGCGCTGTGCTAGCCAATGGGAGACCCCATGCAGATCAGAGGGGGCATAAGGGCCCTAAGATATGGGTCCTGGGGCCCCAGAGAAAGAGGCACTCTGCCCTCTGTCCCCCTCTCTCTCAGAGATTTCACCATGTGAGCACATCTAGGGTGCAGGGGCTGACGTCTCGAAGATTCCACTCCTCAAACTAAAGCCAGTGCCAGTAAATTACTCCAAATAATGGGGCTGTTTGCTTAGGAAATCGAGGAGGCAGTAAACAGTTGCCAAAGTAATTAAACACAAACGGTGGACGTGCCAGGCTTCTCAACGCCGCCAACTGCTCCTGCAGGCGCCCTCCATGGGGGAGACACAACCGCTGTTGTTTGTGGCGCTGAGAACTAAGAGTCAGAGAGTCCAAAAATAATAATAACAATAAAAATTTGGAATGATGGAAAACAGTGCGGGGTCCTGGAAACCACTGAAAATGCTCCTTTCCAGATAGGGAAACTGAGGGTCAGAGAGAGCCTTCTAGGACACTACACAGCACCTAGGGAGTAAGGGGGGAGTTGGAAAAGTTCCCAGCAACCAGGCTAAATGCAGAGTCAAAGTTGCTAGGATGAGACAGGATATGACACAGTGCAGAATGAGGAAACTGAAAGGGTGAGCAACTTGCTCAGAGACTCACAGCAAGTTCAACAGCAGAGGCACAATTGAACCCACTTCAGTCTGACATTTCCTAACTGTGCTCTGATGCCTTCCTACTCAGTTTCTGGATCAGACCTTAAAGGGGTGGGGAGAGAGTAAGAAAAGATTTTCAAAGGTAAGGGATGACATTCCGGGTGGAGGGAAAAGCGTAAGGCAAGAATTAGAATTCTATTAAGAATGTATTTGTGGGAGCCGGGAGGTGGCGCAGGAGTTAAGGTGCCTGCTGCCTTGCCTAGGACGGGCCACGGTTCGATCCCCCGGTTCCCATATGGTCCCCCGTGCCTGCCAGGAGCGACTTCTGAGCGCATAGCCAGGAGTAACCCCTGAGCGTCACTGGGTGTGGCCCAAAAACCAAAAAAAAAAAAAAAAAAAAAAAAAAAAAAAAAAAAGAATGTATTTGTTCCCTAGGTGGCAAGGAAAAGTCAGAATAATCTACGGAACATATGGGAGATTTAAAGGAGATACATGGTAAAGATGAGGGAATATGTGGAATTCTATGCAAAATATATGGAAAATATATAAAAATATGAGGGCTATGTGGGATATAAGAAAAATATATTTAAATATGCAAGAAGTGTATGAGAAATATCTAGGAAATGTGTGGGAAGTGAATAGGAAATATAAAGAAAATTATGAAATCTGAAAAATGTGTAGAAATATAATAGAAATATATAGGAATATGTGTAGGAGATGTGAAGGAAAGGTAGGGACTATATGGGAAATGGGGAGATGGAGGAAAGATAAGGGAGATAGCCTGATCAGTCTGGAATGTGGTTCACAGGTTAGGGTTAGGGTTAGGATTAGGGTTAGGGTGAGGTTTCCAGTTCACAGAACTGTGAAGCTAAGTGGAACAAGCATCACAGAACTGTGAAGCTAAGTGAAGCCAGGCCACTCCCATCCACTCACTCAGTGAGTGGTTTCACTGAGTTTCACTGCTCAAGTGCCCCAGAGCATCTGTGTAGGTCCCCACTGCTGCTCCCTGCCTCTCTCTTGGCTCTTCTTATGAGTGAAGCAGAGGAGAGTGAAGAGAAAGGAAAAGTGTAGCCTAGTATTCATTTCCTCTCCTCTCACAGACAGCCTTGTCCTCAGGTCTAGTTAACTGTTCATTCTACCCTGACTCCACAAGAATAAGAATATCAGTAGTAAGGATCCCTCTGTACATGTCCTGGAAGACAGAACTCTTCTCAACTTTGAAAAATGTCTATTTGTTTTGTTTCTCATTTTTTTTCTTTATGAAACCCAGCAGCATATCAATAGCTTCAGGTATAACTTGTTCTAGTGACTCAGTAGAACCCTAGGATCTCTCTACATCCTTGTTCTATTTCCTCTGATGTCAGTGTAGACCTCAGATACCCCTTTCTCTTCATCCTACCTCTCTTACTTCCCACCTCCAGTGAACCACTTCTTCCAAGCCCCTCCCTACATCAGACCCCTTGTGGGTGAGAAAAGGGCAGAAGAATAGGAAAATCTTTGCTAAAGTCAGAGAAAACAACTCTTCCTTTCATAGTTTTAATGTTCTGATTTAATTCTATTTCCAACCAAGCAAATAACTGGCCAATGATGGCTAACTGACTCAAACTGATCTGGGCTCACTCTAGGGCTGTGAGTGAATCAACCCTACTTAGTCACAAGGCTGAAAAGGAAAAAAGAAAAAGGAGTCCTGGAGAAACTGGCAGTGAGGAGAGGGGTCAGTGAGAAGGCTGTTACAAAGTCCAGGTGGATGCTGATAATGCCCAGCAGAGGGTAGAGAACAGTTAAAAGGAAGAGGGTTCAGAGCACAAGAAGGGAAGTGAGGAACTGAATTCCAGAGTTGGCATCTGGCCCTGGTGGCTATGAAATTGCTTCCTGGTGAACTTTCCAGACAGCAATGGTGGATGAACAGCAACAATGAGAGGTGTGAGCTCAGAATTAACCTATTAGCCACCCACACCCACTATTGGGGCTCAGCAATCAATGGAGCATGTTGCAGCACATAGGTGGGTCTAATAGTAGACCCCAGAAGTGCCTTCCAAACCAGCAGGTGCCACTGGACTGAAGGTGGGAGGCTACTAACTGCTCTGAGCCACAGATTTATTTTCTTTCTGGGAGAGGGGGTTGCTCATCAAGTAATGATTAGATTCTCCTGACTCTCTGACCAGAGGTTGCTCGTGGAAGTGCTTTTGGGACCAGGATATATAGAAAATCAAACAAGGGCTGGCCACATGCTAGATGAGTGCCTTAAATTTCCTTCCTTCTGACTTTCTGTCCTTTCTTCATTTATTTTTCTTTCTTCCTTCCTGTAGTTTGAGAAATACAGTCACACTGGTGCTTCTTTTTTGGTTATTGATGCATAAGATGAATGCACCTTCACCACCACCAAAGTTCTTTAAGACCCTTCACTACTACCTTGTCATTTCAAATCGCCTCTTCCTTGTTTACAGTGGGAAGCCTTATTCCCAGACTTTCCCTTGCCTTAGACAATTCCCCAAAGGGACCAGGCATTCAAGTTCAATTCTAGAGTTAGGGATAACAGATAGATACCTGAGACAAAATCTTTTCACCCAAGTCCAAAATCCCAGTCAAAATAGAAGAAGTATGGCTCCTAATGGAAATCATTGGGTCCTGGAGGCAGCAGTTATCTCTTTAGGAGATATAAATGGACCAGAAAAATCAATGCCCAGCATCCAGGGACCTGATCAAACAGTGGGGCTATAGAAAATGTCATAAGATCTTGGACAATCTTCCCTGGAATCTGCAAGCCCAACGATGTTGGTTTTTGGGGAAGACTGGTACCTTTGAACAGGCAAGTAGTCCCCTTCACAGGAACTACTTGGGGGGGGGGGGGATTTGATATCTGACTCCCTTATTCCCTTAAGCCCCCTCTTGATTTGAAAAGCACTGGGTAGGGACATATGAAGATCTCCAGGGTCACTGCCCCATATTTTCCATCTTGTTTTGGGTCTGCTCAGCATTCGAGAAGCATAGCTGTATTGCCTTGTGGAATAGAAATGAAATATTAGAGAAAAAAGTTTGTTTGACTCCACAGGTGTGTTGCTCATCAGCAAAAAGGTAAGCTTCCCCACTTTAGGGTCCACATTAGTGCCTTCCAGACCAACAGATTCAGCTTCTGTTCAGAAATACAGGTCCTAGTCCCAGGTAGTGCTGAGTGAGTCATGCTTAGTTCACTGGCATCTCAGTATTTCCATGTCTGCTAGAAAGCTGTCCGCCATAACAACTCTGAAAGCTTGAATCAAAAGTCTTTTTTCCTGGGGCCACAGCAATAGCACAGTGGGCAGGGGATTTCCTTTGTACATGGCTGACCCAGGTTCAATCCCCAGCATCCCAGATAGATCCCCAACCACCTCCATAAATGACCCCAGAGAACAGAGCCAGGAGTAACCCCTGAGCCACTGAGTGTGGTCACCAAAAAACAAAAATAAGACTTTTCTCTTGGTTTAGAGAATTCCCAAAAGGGCCAGTCCTGTTGTTTCTATCAACTCTTGGACTGAAACTCAGAACTGAGGTGCTGGTTATTGACACTGGGTGACAGGTGTGATAGATACCCATCTTTAGAGCAGGAGCTATGTGGAGTCACTGCTATAGTCCAATTAATAAGACAATTCCAAACCCAAGCACATACCATAAGTCTGGAGGAACAATATGGTCAGTCAAGCCTGAGCAGCCAACATGGCCACCATCACTCCAAGGCCTACCACTAGCCGGGGTGCATCAGTAAGTTCATCACTACCCATGGCTCCAGGCATGGGGCTCAGCCTTCAGGCCTAAGAGGAACTGCTTTTTGGCTCTCATTCGTTGGAGCAGCCTGCTACAGCGTTTTCACAATACTCCATAAAAACTGAAGAATTAGCCTGGGTTCTTCTGTAGGCACTGCACAGAGCATCCCCAACCTGGGTTTCAGCCTTCAAGGCTTAGGAAATTCTACTCCCTTTGAGGATAATGCTGCTTTCCTCCTTCAGGCATACCAAGTCTTGTGTTCTGCTTATGACCCTGATGCAGATGAATAGGAAGACCATTCACCCTTCTGTGATGTTGGGATTCTCTACCCACAGGTCCCCAGGGCTGGAGGACAGATAGTTCCTGAAAGAAAACGAAGAGCTAAAAAACACGATCCTTTTTGTCTCCTGCAAAGTGATGCTGGTGTCCACACAAGACACAGGCACTCATGGGGTCAGTTAATATGGTCCCAAAGGACTGCTTCCCTCTCCACAACCCTAAAAAGTTTCCCTGGCAACCCCCCCAAAAAAACTCTATTTGCTCCATCTCTGCAGTAATCACTGAGGCCAAGATGTGTTACTCTGAACAAACCTAGGTGGGCTAAGGTGAAGCTAAGGGACAGCAAAAAATTCTCAAAATCATGGGGAAAAGAACAGGAAGAAGGGCATTGTTGGGACCTTTACACAAGATGAAAGACAATGTTACCACTCAAGTCAGAGCAGAGAGGGAAAAACAAACATTCCCTTCACTTGACACACTACTGTGTTCAAAGGCTATTCCATCTGGGAATTCCTACTTGCTCCTTAAGATTCAGTCACCTTTGAAGGTATTGTTTGCTTCTATGACCTTCCTCCAGCCCTTGATCCTAAGTCTATGTTTACTCTGTCTATTCAAATGGGTTTCCTGCAAGCAGCAGAAGGTTGGTTTCAACCTTTTTACCCACTTTGCCACTCTGTGTCTTTTAATTGGTGAATTAAGTCCATTAACATTGAGGGAGATGATTGTTATAGGGTTTAATGTCATCTTTGTAGAAAACTTTCCTGTGTTTGTTGGTCTCTCTTGTCTTAGAGTAGACCTGTAAGTTTTTCCTTTAAGCCTGGTTTATCTTCTGTAAAGTTTTTAAGCTGTTGTTTATCCATGAAGCTATGTATACTTCCTTCAAACCTGAACGTCAGTCGGGCTGGGTGCAATATTCTCGGTGAGGCATTCAGTTCTTTCAGTCTTGTCACAATATCCCACCACTGTCTTCTGGCCTTGAGAGTTTCTTGTGACATGTCTGCTGTAAGTCTCAGGCATGCTCCTTTGAATCTAATTTCCCTTTTTGATCTTGCTGCATTCAGTATTCTATCTCTATCTAAAGGATTTTTCATTGTAACGATGATGTGTCTGGGGGTGTTTTTCCTTGGGTCTCTTTTGGCTGGTACTCTTCGGGCATGCAGAATTTGATTGCATGCAGTCATTAACTCTGGTATTGTCTCTTTGATGATGTCTTTGATAGTTGATTCTTC
>PVKC010013108.1:0-23232 GCA_004027635.1 Crocidura indochinensis
CTGAGAAAAATAGGACTAAATAAAACAAAATCTATATTCTCAAATTTTATATTCCAGAAGAGTCTGTTAATAAACAAATGTACTAAACAAAATAGAATACCAACTCCCCTCCACCCTTGCTCCACTATGTCTCTGGTCCCCACCCATATTTCCTGTTGAAGACCAAGTCTCAGTCTCCATTGCTGTGTTGTATTTTTATTCCTTACTAATTTTTTATACTTCATATATGAAAGCTTATGAGTAACTTCACTCAGCATGATACATTGTAGATTTGATGGTAGTTTTAAAAGCATCTTTGCCACAGTGAAAGCAATTCACTATTTTATCTGTTTTATGGAAGTTTCTACTCTTATTCAACATTTCTTCAAACTGTATTTAGTGTCTGTCCAAATTAGTAAAAAAATGTAAGTAATCTCATTCTCTTGATTTTTCAAACAATTGATTATTTTCTTTTGTATTAATTTGTCCTCAACGTCATTAGAAGAAAAAACTTTTTTCTACTTGCCCAAGAAAGAAAAGAATAGGCCACCAACACTATCCAGAAGCACTATCCAGAAGCACATCTGCTTTTCCATTCGATTTATTTTCTTTGTGAATTATAAAAGCCATATCTTCATCCTAAATCTGATCAGTGATATGTTAGAGTTTTTTTATACTAAAACCATGAAATGCAGTTTATTCAAAAATTATTTTAGGTTGCATCTTTTTTCTGGCCTTTTTCTTCCCTATGAAAAATACTCCTTACAAAAAACTCCCTCATGTTTCATGAGAGCATTAGCAAATAATATCATATTATAATTTATCAGAAAAAGGCATATGTATCCACCCCAAAAGAGTAATTGCCCCAATATATTCAAATAACGGACTTTCTGACATTATCTTTAATCTGCTAAAAAAAAAAAAAAAGATCTGGTATCAAATTACAGATACAAGGAGAGTCCTTTAATTTGGAAAGAGGCAATCCCAAACCATGTAGAATAGACATGAGGATCACTCAGAGCAATGCGCAGCCTTGATTTGAATCGTGGCTAAACTATGCTATTGGCCCCCAGAGCCAACTTGGAGTCCTCAGGAAACCACATGGTAAGAACAATCGAATTGCAGCCTCCCACATATTCTTTCACTTAACTCTAATTCTTTTCACTTTTAACTCTAATTCTGCTATCAAGATCATTAAAAAATAATATTTTCCAGTAGTTAACATAACTAGGCTTATTTATATCTTGTCATCACTTATATAATTTATTATTTAATATGAATTTACTGAACAAATATATAAAATAATTTCTCTAATTATTAGTTTTCCATAGTCTTAACTTTTACTTACAACAAGCTAATTATTTAACTCCTTATGACTGTGCATCCATACACTAATTATTTCTTTCAGTAAACAAATTTTAATTGCATTGGATGCTTGTTTGTTATATACCTTATAAAACTTAATATAAATCCTAGCTAGTATTTTAAAACACAAAAAGTACTCGAGAATCAAAAACAACTAAGACCATTTAAGTATCTTGTGTGATGACTATAAAAATATATGCTTGTGGTTTAATTTTGAAAATGTTAACTACAATCACTAATGAAATTTTTTCATTCAATTTTGCTTAGATGATTAAAACTATGAAAAAAATAATAAAAGTATTTTAGGATTCTACCACCACTATGACTTTAATACATATTACATAAAGACATTTTCACTATTATAAATAAGTTTTATCTTATTCTTTAGAAATTAAGAACAAAGAAATGTCAGGTTTTAAATATTTTTTCCTGAAAATATTTAAAGTAAATTTAAATATCCAATCGACTGAAGTCTAATTCAAGTAACTGTGACAAGTATTCAAGGTAAAATTTACTATGCATAAAAAAATTTATGAGTTCTATATGTAAGATTGCCCCAATTTTAATGTGCCTAAGTAAAAAAGAAACAAAGGCATTTTATTCTGAAGAACACTAATTCATTCCAATTCATGATATTCACAATTTAAAAACATTAAAAGGGTTGAAGTTGTAGTACAAAAAGAGGTATTTTCATGCAAGTGGCAAACCAGAATTCAATCCCTGGCACCATCTATGGTCCTCACACCATCAGGAATGCAGTCAGAACTCGCTTCTAAGCACTAGGGGTACGGACCTCCAAAAGAAAAATAACCTAAAAATAAAAAATTAAAACATTTAAAACCTTATCAGACTAAGATAATTGCAAAAAATTGCAAAAGCAAGATGTCAAATACTTTCTCTCTTATTTTATCAGTGCAGTTTGCAATATATTAGTTTGCTTTTTAGGACCTCCATAAAGCCTAAATATTTTAAAATACCTATGTATCATTATTATCATAAATATTGTTATATATTCATGTTCTAGAATCAGGGGTCCTCAAACTTTTTAAACAGGGGGCCAGTTCACTGTCCCTCAGATCGTTGGAGGCCGGACTATAGTAAAAACAAAAACTAAAAACAAATTCCTAGGCACACTGCATATATCTTATTTTGAAGTGAAGAAACAAAATGGGAACAAATACAGTATGTGGCCTACGGGCCGTAGTTTGAGGAACACTGTTCTAGATAGTAGACTGGACATTTTGCAGTCATAGCTGAAAGTTTCACTTTTGAAAAGGTTGATAAATATATTTCATACTAAATAATAAAATACTTCCAGACCTTATGGAATAGTTTAATTTACATTTTGAATACACACAAAGAAAAGGAGACACTAAGAAAGTAAGTGACCTCAATAAAGGCACAGAATAATCGGTAAGAGAATGGGACCAAGGTGTCCATTCAATTCTGCTTGACATGATCTCTAGCATTTTTAAAGGACAGTGACTAAAATCATGGGGTCTTAATATTGAGCACAAAGCAATACTAATTGAAAAAACTAAAATTTAAAATACTTAAAAATAATAACAACATTCAAAACATTTGATCTCAGTGTCTATACCTCGAAATCCTGTTGAGATTCAAGCCAATGATGTTTCTAAATGAGGGTTTAGAGACATTCCTACAAAAATTGTACATATTTTTACCCTAGGGCTTATAGGTTAGAATTTAGATAGAATATATAAAACCTGAACAAAATATTGTCAGTAAAAGCCTGTATAACTGTTGTTTAAATAAAAAAAAATGTTACATGTCAACTGCTTAAATTTGATCATACTTCCTTGTTTGAAAACTGCAGAAAAATTTCATTCAAGTAAATGATCCTGAACGAAAATCTAATTGGGAGAGTTTTGGTTTCAAATAAAATTGCTTCCATTATTTCCCCCAAAAGAGCTATCCTTAATGCCTTTGTCTGCTTAACTCATCAATGGGCGTATAAAGGGTAGCTGCCCCAAGGCCTGAAATATGTTGGCAGTATTTTGTTTTGCTTTGTTTGTAATATTTTTCTCTTCAAAAACTTTACTACCTAATTAGTGAATATCTCAGAACTTCACAGTGCAGGTCAATATTACACCTGTGGGAATATGTACTGTAGGTCAGTTGTAAAATAAAACATTTTACTATGTGGAATTGAAGCATTGCATTCTCCTTTCTTCAAGGGTTATTCTATAAGGAACTTGCACTCCTCTACAATTTACTACAAGTACCTCTAAAAGAAGAGAGAACTGAGAGAAAAGAGCAAAAGAAATCAAGGAGTTATTTTCTGCTACATTCCAAAAAATTTAAACTGAGAAACATTTCATCTAAATTTCTTATGTGTGACTGCTTCTTAACTTTTTGATTATAATCAACTTGAACTTGAGAGGTTCAAGTAATTTTCTATATTTGTTTTTCATGCGCAAAATATAGCCTTATTAGTAGAAGTTAAGTGGCATTTATTTCCTCTCTTCATATCACATAAGTTACTAGAGCACCAAATACAGTGATCTCTGAGTATTGCTAGGTATATTTTCCACCCCAAAGTTTTTAATTAAATGTAAAATATACAGCAATGCCTGTTCAGCAATACCCATTTTTCTTTTATGTTTTTCTACTATTCTATGAGAAACTTCTAATGCCCCAACAATTAACAGACAGTATCTCTCTTGAATATTGACAAAGCAACATCTTCTGCACATACATCATAGAGTTGTGGCATTACTCCATTGCGCACCAGAATCTCCAGCTAGCACTAAATAGAATTTCACTTTCTATATGATATCTATTATAAAAAGTTTCTTGACCTACACCCCCCCCATTCAAGGAGAGGATCTTTTTGAACTGAATTCCTGATCTCGTGCTATCTTAATCTATATACTTATTTTATCCAAAGTGGAAGAAACAAAATTTTGTTTCATTGCAGGTGATAAGTAAGAAAATGTCTTACTTTTTGGTCAAATTGGAAAAATTGACTAATATCTTTGGTCCGGTTTGGCATTCTACAAAGTCTATGATACCATAATGTTCTCAAATTCTATGAAAACTAAACGTGTGACTGATCCTGACAAAACATGGATTGTTGTAGATGCTTAATGACCTCTGTGATGAACTATCTTCAGGAGCAAATAAGGCTTTTGAGAAGAAACAGCTTCAGGCCCTTGTAAAATCACCCCCACTTGCCATATCTCCAAGACCAGGTGAACAAGTCTGAATCAGGGTCCCACATAAAATAATCCAAACCAGGCTGAAGGTGAAATAGGTATTGTCCCAGCAGTCTTTTACTTTGTATTTCCTCCACTTCCTGCCAGAACAGTAGTTTTTAATGAGTACCGAAACCACTCCTGGGTGGGGTAGTAAGATAGATAGCTCAGGCTATCTATCCTGAGCTAGTTCCACCCAGGTTTACAAGTAAGACAATTTCTGTTTTGGGGTAAACCCAGGTTGTAAAAAAAACATACAAAGGAACTAGGGATGATCTTTGTTTTAGGTAAAATAAGGTGTAACCTCACAGTCCCTTTCATAATTATCGTTTGCTTTCTATTTATTATAATAGCGAAGTGATCTAATTGATGATTTTGAAAATAACAGAACTCAAGCAAAATGGAAAACAACACTTTATATACCTTTGTATATACTTTGTGTACCATGAGCCCCCAAAATTCCCAGTGTAGTTTCAGTTTTGAGGACAAGACTATTTCGTACCTGTGTTCAGGCCTGTGTCTACCTCTCCATCTAGGCTGAATGGTGTGGATTAAAATTCTGGTCTGTCAGCGGTGAGGAAAAGTGGCACTTTCCAGTTCACTGACTTTGAAAGGCTACAACTTTGGCAAAAATCTAGTAAGATTTACACTATATTGACAACAAAAAATTATCTCTTTTACTTTCCTTTTCTTTTCCAATACTAAGCATGGTATCTTGAATACATGAACAATTCAGTAATAATTATTAACGAAGTCACTTCAAAGTAAATATCAATCTTCATTGCATGATTCATTGTGAAGTCAAAATTAAGATTTAGGATTTCATTCCAAAATAAATTATAGTTCCGTATACAAATGTGCTTTTTTGAATAATTTGGGGTTCCAAAGCAAGTAACTTGGCCTAATGACTTGAAGAAATTAATTTACCTTCTGAAGTGCCAATTTACATGACAACACCTATAAAGGAACCTTTGTAAACCTGTTATTTATGCTTTTAAATCGCTCTCTCCTCGGAATTTTTAAGAGCATATTATGAAAATAAAGTGAATCTGGGGTCACTAGTTTGAAGGTAGACTTTAAAGAGATAGGAGAGTAATGAAATGCAAATATGTTCATTGGATGTAGTTCAATGGACAGTTTAAATCTGTTAGAGAAACTGTCCTGCATCTGCCAAACCCTGTCCCACACTCTAGAATAATGGCATAATGCAAGGTTATGCATCAGGCAATAGCAATTATTAAGCTTAATAAGTGAATTGATCATTTAGCTATAGATCCTCCTATTGAGTGCTAGGGAAAATGCAAGGCTATTAAAAGATAACGCTTTTGTGTACATCTGTATATCACACTCAAAAACCTCCCGATCTGGTCAGAGGAAACGCTTGTAGAATTGCTTGGGATCCATCTGGAGAGCTTAATTAGGTGCAAAGGGACTTCTTAAGGCTTCTTCTGCTCTGCTTTTTTCACTGGTCACTGGTTCCATGGGCAGGCACAGGTCTGCCTGTTTCCTGCAGACTGAAGCCCCTCTTCTGCCCCTGGTGGCCAGAGGGAATCGCACAGGGAGCTCTGCACAGCTCTGGCTGCATAAAGGGCTGTCCCTTTCTTCAGATTCAGATCTGAGCCCTTCTGCTCCTGAGCCTTTATATACTTCTGAGCCGGCTCCACTAACGTGTAGGTCCCTAGTAATCTCTCCCCAGCAATCTACCTTCCCAGGTCATTGTAATGACTGCCAGGCTGGACCAAAATCCATGCGATTTTCTTTTGAGGAACTGATCTGGCTTCTCGGGTCTTTAGAGAACCATGCTATGAATGTATCAAGTCTAATTCGCGTTTGCCTGAACCCCCAGTATAATCTGAGTTCACTAGATCTATGCACACAACAGAATTGAGTGAGTAAGCTGTCACTGGTTCATCTGATCTGCGGAACATGTGAGGAACTCCTAAAACAGTTTCTGTCATCCAGAGAATTCTCTGCCCAGAGTTAGCAGCACAGAGCCTTAAGAGCTGCTCTGCTCATGCCACCTGCCATTTCTGCAGAGAAAGAGTTATGACCCAGGCCTATGCTGTTTGCTACAGGGTGTGACAAATTCCATAATGAAAGTATACTAAAGGCATGACAGGAATGCAGAGGAGAAAGTTGAATCTGAGACTTTGTTGAGAAAGGGAGTTGAGTCTAGAAGGCAGAACAGTTTCCAGCCAGATAAAAGGTGTCTGAAGGGGACACTTTTCTATCTGGCAAAACAGGTAGAGAAAAGAGTGGGGAAGAGAAGAAATCAGACAGGCAGGCAGGCATGCACACAGACAGAGAAATGCATGCAGGGAAGAATTAAATAACCATAACAATTCTTTAGTAGAAGAGAGAATAGGAAATACAGATATTAAAACACAAACATTTGCAAACATTAAGTATAATCCTTCGAGTGAACTTTAAACATTTGTGATCTACTATTTAGCTAAAACAGTTTAAAACTACAAGCAAAGTGTGAGAAAATATGAAAATATTTGATTAGGAAGAACTTGAAAGCAAATGTTAAAAACTGCTCTTGGTGGGGCTGGAGAGATAGCATGAGGGTAAGGCATTTGCCTTGCATGCAGAAGGTGGGTGTTATGAATCCCTGCATCCCATATGGTCCCTTGAGCCTGACAGGAGCGATTTCTGGGTGTACAGCCAGGAGTAACCCCTGAGCGCTGCCGGGTGTGACCCAAAAACCAAAAATCAAACAAACAAACAAAAAAACTGCTTTCTGGACCTAAGCATTTGTACAATGGGTAGGGCACTTGTCTTGCACAAAGAAGACCTTATTTCAATCCTTGGGTACTATATTGTCTCCTCAGCCTACCAGGAGTATATTCTGCGTGCAGAATCAAGGACACTGCCAGGTGCAACACCATACCACAAAAAAATTGCCTTCATCATGTTAAAATATAATTAATTTTTCTTTAAATTATTCCTAGTAATTTTTATTTTAAATTCCACTTGACATTTAAAATAAAGACATGTATTTCTTTTGTTTATGTGAATTTTGTGATATCATCACAATAAGTGTATCAGTTATTGACTTGAAATAATATTACAAGAAATGCACTTTTAACAGTTGGATAGTTTTCAGATATAGACTTGAAACTGGAGACCATGTCTAATTTTTGCAAGGATATGCAAGTAATGCCAAAGACAATGATTCAATATGTCTTTAAATTTTCTTGATTTGTGATGATTTATTTTTTGGGGACATAGACATATCAATTTGGGTTTGTTTTTATTTTATGTAAAATATATACTTAAGTTTTACATGGGAAAAAAGTAAATGTATATAGTAGTAACTGATTTTTCTCTGTGTGAAACTTGGAAAATTTGTATGAATTCTGCATAAAGAAAATTAGACCAATTTAGTATGCACATGTTTTGGTTATGATTAAGGGTCTCTAACTTTTTGCTGCTATCTTACTTTTGATGTCAATAAAATTTACAGTCAGTGATGAGCATTAATTACATTTTAAGATTATAATTCACTTTATTTTATTTATTCATTTTGTTTGGTTTTGAACATAACTGCTCAGGGCTACTCATAATTTTATGCTCTAGACTAGAGTCATGTGTTTAGGGAAACACATGCAATGCTAGGAATCAAACCATGGTCATCTTTGAATAAAGTAAATGCCTTATCTACTTTATCTACTAAACTATCACTCAGCCTTTTTTTTTTTCAAACATTCTCTTTGACTTGCGTTTACTTCCCAGATTTCTAGCTGGTAGACAATTTGGGGAAATGGGAAGATTCATACTGATCACGAGCTAGAAAGAGGGAAAGTTTAGAAGCAAAACCACCCCTTCTTATGACTCACTTATTACCAGGCATAGAGATCCTGGGGAGTAGGAACTAGCATATTTTTATGTCTTCTTTAATTCTAGCACCCAAGACAAGATTCAGCACAGGAAGAAAGGAAGGAAGGAAGGAAGGAAGGAAGGAAGGAAGGAAGGAAGGAAGGAAGGAAGGAAGGAAGGAAGGAAGGAAGGAAGGAAGGAAGGAAGGAAGGAAGGAGGAAAATGGAAGGCAGGGAGGGATAAAGAGAAAAAAGAAAAAGTAGAAAGGATAAAGAAAGAACAAAACAATTGCTCAGAAAAATTGCTGAGATTCCAGAATTATACTCACTATACAGAGGGTTCTGGGTGCAGGAAAAGAAAAATGATTTTCATAAGAAAATCATTCTTGTCATTTCTCAGTCTTAACATCTTAACATGATTGGTTTGTCCTATTCACATTTCTTAAAAGCTGATAGAGAACAACAAAGGAATATCTTCATTTGAATGAAGATCTTCAAATATTTAGTTAAAATTATTAACACACTTATAAAAACAAAAAATAATAATAAGGAATAAAAGGAAAAGGAAAGGGGAAAACATTTCTATCAAAACAATGTTAAAATTTAATGTTATCAAAAATGTAATGTAATCTACTCATTTCAGTAATATGGCACATTTCAAAAATGTTGGATGGAATTTAGTGAAATCCTGGTGAAATGTCTTAGCTATATTGAGTTCTTTCTTCTTTAAGGAAAAATACTGCAATTTAGAACAGGGATTAAGATTCTAAAGATATTTTCTCAGCTTTCTGAATCTTTGTGACAAGAAATAAGGGCATTCATAACATACATATGCAAGGTATTTGTCAGGTTAATGGGTGGCTACATTTTCAGAAAGCCACTAATTTCCATTACTAGGCGAGTATAAAGATTTTCCTCTTGTATTAACACAAAAATACTTACTACTATGGGATCAGAAGTTCAGAGATTAGTAATCCTCTCAAGTTTTGTCAGCTAAAACTCTTTATCCAATTTCAGCATCTGACTTTTTTTCAGCATATAGTCATGCCTCTTATACAAAACACTTGATACCAAAAAATGCATCTCACAACTGACAAATTAACATTTACGCATGTTATAAATGGACTTTTTTGATTAAAATAATTTAAATGGTACACTTACTTATGTGCATTACAAATTTTCAACATAAAATGTATAAAAGCACTATTGAGGGCAAAATAAATTATATCTGTAAAATTACTCATGATCATTGTTGCTATTATAATCTTAAAGTCTGAAAATCAATGTTTTGTATCTTAGATAATAGATAGAGGATAGATAGATAGATAGATAGATAGATAGATAGATAGATAGATAGATAGATAGATAGATAGATAGATAGATATTAGACAGATAGATATAGATTATAGATAGAAACAGAGAAATAAAATAAAGCAAAGATTATCTTTTGTACACCAGTATAAAAGGAATCAAGAGTTTTGTGTCTGGAGCAACTATAATGCATAAATGTAAAGATATCTGATAGGTCCTCTCTTACACAGAAGAATAGAAGGAAAAGAACACTATAACTCTTAGATGCTATCACAGAATTAAAAGGTAAATTTTGGAGCTAAAAAAATTTTGCATTGGATACTTAGGCCCTTAAAATCAAATGTTAACTGCTACATTGACTTCAACGTCTTGAGCACCACACACTACATAAACAATCAACTTAGAGATAAAAGGATAGTCACTGTTTAAAAAGAAATCTAAATAACTTTCTTATATGCATGCTTTCAAGCATATTTTTTTCTTTCTTATCATTGCTTGATATTCTGGATTTAAGCCCTTCATGAGACTGGAAACAGAATATATAAAGTTTGATTGTGATTGTGTCTAGTTTCAAAGATGGTCTTTTCTTTCTCTCTTTCTTTCTTTCTTTCTTTCTTTCTTCTTTCTTCCTTTCTTTCTTTCTTTCTCTTTCTTTCTTTCTTTCTTTCCTTTCTACCTTTTCCGTTCTTGTCTTTTCTTTTCTTTCTTTTCTTTGTCCTTTCCTTTCCTTTCTTTTCCTTTTATTTTCTTTTTTATACACAAAATGTCTGCCAAGCCTGAAAATGATGCAGATCATGTTTCTATGTCTGTAAGGTGGCGCTTACCAAGCAGTCTGGCTCTGCTCAGAGATTTTTCAACTGCTCGCTGTGGTGGAATTACAGTAGGGGGTTAGGAGTGGGGTTAGTGGGAGGGAGTCTTTGTCCCCGATGCATTTAAAATTACATCTAATCTTATCAAGGCGCTCGTCATTGTTTCTGGCGGCCAGGAGCAGGTACAGTACTGCTTTTGTTCAAGTCAGTAGCTTTGCTGAATAAAGTTGAGGAGAAAGCCAAGACTAAATAATATTCTTTCAGAACCTCATGTGCTGATTGAAAAAATGCTTTGAAAGAGAAGGAGGAAAAAGTGGGGGTGGGAAGAGAGGCAGGTAAAGTCACAATAGAAAAGTATCAATGTAGTAAGAAAAGAAGCAGACTTAAAGATTAGGGGGAAAAAACTATTAAAGAAAAAAATGCTCAAAAACACTTTAATTCTTATCTGCTAAACTGTACTAGATCATTTTCTTTGGCATGATACCCTCACAAAATTCAGGGAACATACTCTCTATCTCTTTTAGTTGAGAAATTTGAAAGTCAAACTACTTTTATAAATTATGCATAGGTACAAAGCATATTTTCTTAACACAACTAATATTTTCACCTTTGTGCTAATATTCTGCCCACCCCATATTCCTAGCTTTTATATATTCTCAATAGATAGAGTTGAAGTGTCTTTGTCCCAGCTCTTGATGTTGGAGTAGACCTATGACAAGTAAAGAGTAATAAATCCAAGTTCAAAAAACTAGTCCTGACCAGCTTTGAATAGAGACACTATAATTCTAGCAACCAGAACAATGCAATTATCAGCAAGAAAATAAACCCTCCGTTTTCCATGTGTCAATAAAGATTGCAAGTTAATTCAGACAGAAATAATTGGCATTAAGATTTACAAGAGATTCCATTATTGTAATTTGAAAATTAAGATGAAAAGTAGCTTGTTTAAACATGTCCAATTTTAAAATCTGGTGAATTAACTTCAGTTACTCACAAACATACTCTGGAAATCAGTTTTAATCAAAATGACTGGTTTGGACTTTTATCTTTGACAAATTATATTAAAAATAGATTTAACAAATTTTCTAAAATGAAAATATATTTTTCAGTATGTTCTTTCAGAATATTAAGAACCGAAATAGTGTGTCTTCTTGATTAACAAATATCCAGTGAAACATTTCTATCATTTCCATCTTTTTAACAACTTTAATAGATACCAATCATAGTATTTAATTTTAATTTTATAAACAATAAATACCCTAAACTGTGTGCTACATAGAATAACAAATTAAAATTTTGATTAAATTCATTTTAGTAATTTATGTTTTTGTGTTTATGTTTTTTTTACTATTAAACAATTATTTTGGAATTTTTTAAATAGATAGTGGAGAGACTATAAGAGTAGTGCATTTTGAGCTTTGATATATGAATACTATTAGTAAAATTAAAAGTCACATTATTTTTGACAGACTTTAATCAAGTGCACACTAGCTGAAGCATTTTAAAGTTATGCTATTCATTACTTAGCTGTCAGTTTGTTCTTACATGCATTACAGAGTAGATAAGTCATCAGAATCATTTGATAAATGACTGCTGCATCATCATTGTTCTGAGTTGCTAAAATGAATTATAATTATCACATTATGATAGTTTACCTTAAATCAAATATAGCTGTATAATCTACTTTATACATCTCACTTCTTTGTGAGATTGTCATTCATTTCTTTAAAATCATAGAATCTCATCTATTAGGTGGATAATTCTTCTGTAAAAAATCTTGTATACACTTTATAGATTTGCATTAATTTAAATTCTTCATTTAGAAAATTATAAAGTTTCATAATTACATTCACAAGTATTCTACAACTCTATGTTATTTTCTAAAATTTTATATCAATAAATAAGTGAATATTAAATTTAACTCTATTAAATGGTGGCAAATTATTTGAGATTTTAAAAATTATTTAGTGGTTCAAAATACCCTTTTCCTCCTTGATTTTTTTCTAGATTTCTTTTACTTCTGATAAATACCTTTACTTATATCTAGAGTCTTGAATGTTGTTTTGATAAAATCATGCTTATTAGTCATCTTACATAAAAACTCCCTTAGTATGGAAATAAGAGTATGTTAATTTTTATTTACTGGCAAAAACTAAAGTTGTACATTTATGTTTGCCTTCCTTTAATTATTCCCATAATTCTTTATTGATTAAATTTATTTCATTTGCACAAATCTCAAAAAAATCATATTTGTATAAAAAACAAGCCAGGAATTTCAGTGGAAGACAGAAATAGGACAGGAGGGTCTAGAAATCAAATTTTGGTTTCTGAAAATCAAAATTCTCTGCTCACTCACAAGTGTGAAGCTTCCTCTACTTCTTCTGCTCCTGATGTCTTCATTCTTACACAAATATAAATCATAGATATAAGACAGTCAGAAATGTACTTGATGTGTTGCCACACAGGGAAATCAATTCATTTATTTTTCCATCTGTTTTCAACTATACTATTCAATAATCTTATCTATGTGTATCATGACAAAAGGAACAAATACAAAAATCATCATTTATTTTGAAGAAGTTAACAGAGCACATAAGATGAACGCTTTTATCAAGAGCTACCATCAATAAAATTATTGTGTTAGATTAAAACTCACATTTTAAAAGCCAGAGTAATTATTTAACTATCTTGCAGTTTGAAGACTATAATTTAATTCAAAGTATCCTCTTATTCCTTTGACAATTATTTAAATTATTTACTTAGAAAGGGTATATAATTTATTTTTCTTTGTATTTTTGATTCTCAGTAAACTAATTACAATGTAAAATTAAGTCATATTTTCATTGGCTATTTCATTTTGTGGGGCTTAAGGAGACCATTCCTATGTGGCATGACAGTTTCTCATACTTCATTGCGATTTTCTCACCACCCTCCTTCCTAACCTGCTTTATTCATATATGGCGAACTCATATGAATATTGGAATACTTAGGAAAAGACTCAAGAAGACCAAGAGCCAAGATTTCGTTTTCCTGGCTCAATTATTCTATCTGGTTCCAATATGAAGTGACTGGAATATCAGAATGGGTTCCTTAGCAAATAATTTAAATACTTTTTGCACTTAAAACTAAACATAAGTAGGAAATACATACTCCAATAAAAATAACAAATGTTTAAAATTAAAATTATTATACTAATATTCAGGCAAAGTACCAGTAGCTTGAGTTCTAACAAGGTATGTTTGAATTCAAGCCACCTGCAAAATAGCCAAAATAGCGACAGAAAAAAAAAAGTTATGTGAAGGTAAAGAATATTATCAGACAAAAACAACCAGCATCCTAGATCCTGCTGTCAAGAGATAAAAGGAAAAACCAAGAGCACAAAACTTTGGATAGTCAGAGAGTTGCAATCTTCTACTCATATTAGCTTTACTTAATTGAAAAGTTTCCTAATCTGAGACCTACCCTCTGACCAATAGAAGAGAGAAATAAAACATCATCACCTCAGCCTGTATTCAATAGCAGCAATCTTTCGATGCAAGGTAATTTGAATTATATGTATATATATGTATATATTTTTACATATATATAGGTCAAACATTCAAATTTTGTAGAAATTTTCTTGGTATACTTAGGTTTTCTGGTGCATTGTTATGAGTTTATTTAAATTTTTTACTCTTTTAAAAAATTAAATTTTTGTCAGGAATCAAGTTCCAAAATAATCAATTCCATTTAAAAATAAAGTTAAATTCTAGTGAGTTAAAATATAAGTTATGCATTATTTTCTCTTTTCTACAACAGTTTTACTTGATCTGCTCAATACTAATTCGTTTTATTTTTCACTATATCTGCATAATCAAAGCAAATATATTTAAAGACACTAAAAGTAAAATTATGTCTACATTTACCATGCTGCATTTTTGTACAGAGATGTTTATGGGGTGGATGTGCCACAGCAAAGTGTATGAATCAGAAAAATCTAGTGAAGTTTTCTGTGTGTCCAAAAAATAAAGGTATTTTGCACAGAGATTAAGTCCCATCTTTTGCAAAGTTGTAACTGCCTCATAGCTTTAAAATATGAGCATAATAAACTCTTATTCTGATATACAGAAGAAGGAAGGAAGGAAGGAAGGAAGGAAGGAAGGAAGGAAGGAAGGAAGGAAGGAAGGAAGGAAGGAAGGAAGGAAGGAAGGAAGGAAGGAAGGAAGGGAGGGAGGGAGGGAGGGAGGGAGGGAAAAAGGAAGGGAGAGAGGGAGGGAGGGAGGGAAAAAGGAAGGGAGAGAGGGAGGGAGGGAGGGAGGAAGGTGATTTGATGGTTTTGGGAATCTCTGGAATATATTGGGTCATGCTTTTATATCTCAGAAGTAACTTAATTGGAAGTAAAAGGAAAAAAAAAGATAATAGAAACAAGGTAAACCTAAAGAGAATTTTTGCCTTTTCATTTCTTACATAGAACCCAATTTTGAGTTGATGTATTTTAATTTATATTTTGCCTCCCACACCTTTTCACAAAATCCTTCATTTTACTTAACTGAAGTTGTTGATATATGCAGGAAAGAACATTTCTTTCATATAGATGGAGCTATGGAGATTTTGCTCTTGAGTCAGATTTATATTTCTGCCCCTACTCCAGCAAAGGCTGCCTGGAATGGAAATAGCATATTTGATGCTTTGCTTTTCACCCTCAGTAAGCAGTCTAGTCTTTTAGGTTCCTTTGGAAAAACTTTTGGATAAAACTTTTCTGTCATTCAAAGTCATTAGATTGACTGCATTATAAATCTACTGACTGCGTAATAGACATTCTGAAGGAGTGCCCAAAGGGAAACCTGAAGAATCCTGTTATCAAAATTTACCTCCTAACAGTGCAACAAAATATTCCTTTTCATTCTAAGGAAAAATGAATTAAAAAATTCAAGATCTTCTAAACACTACTAAATTTATATTTGGCAAATTAATTCATTAAAAGATTGAAATCCCAAATGTTTCTTTTCTGCTTTCCAAGTTTGTGACATGTAACATTCTTTCTTTTTTTAATTTAATTTTATTTTATTGAAACAATTGTGATCTACAGAGTTCATCGTAGTTGAATTTCAGACATACAATGAGTCAGGGCCCTTCCCATCATCAGTGTCAACCTCCCACCAATGGACCCAGACTACATCCTACACCACCACCCTTTGCTCCCTGGCCTACCAGTGTAACAGGCCCCTTGGAATTTAGGTGGTTAAAATTTTAGGTCCCCTGATTCTTTCTTTTCTTTTGTTTTTTGTTTTGGTTTTTGGGTCATACCCGGTGTTGCTCAGGGGTTACTCCTGGCTATCTACTCAGAAATAGCTCCTGGCAGGCACGGGGGACCATATGGGACTCCGGGATTGGAACCAACCACTTTAGGTCCTGGATAGGCTGCTTGCAAGGCAAACACCTATGTGCTATCTCTCCAGCCCCAGGTCCCCTGATTCTATTATAGTTGATTTCAGCTTGGATATTTAGTTTTGTCCTTGTTTATTTCTCCACCAATACATCTAAGACCACATGTCCCCTGATCCCAGCCTTTTGTTTATTCCTTTCCTCTAGTTTTATAGAAAAATGTGGGAATATGTGGGAAAATAAAGTACTCCATGTACCAAGGTTCTATGAAAAAGGCAGGAACTCTGATTTAAAAGATAACAGATAAAAAAATACAATTAAGTAATAATAACAAAAAAGGTGTGTGCTTGGCAGTATTTTTTTTTTTTTTTTTTTTTTTGCATAGGCACAGCAAAATATGGGGAAAATAGAAAGGAAAAACCTTTGGCCTAAAAACAGAGAAACCTTACCCATAAATCATCCCGACATAAGACCAACTACAGGCTTGGGGCATACTAAATTGTCTAACCCCAAAGTCTCTCTCTGTGGTCCCAGTAAAAGCTCTTCACAATCACAGTTGTTGAGGTCAGATTTCTGTAGTTAAGAGTCCCAGTTTATGACATGTAACACTTTAGGAGTTCAAAGTTACTGATGCATTCTGAAATTTTGCTTAAATGCTTGAAGTCTTGAGCAAAAAGTAAGAAAAATATAACTCAATTGTTGTGACTTGAAAGAATATATTTTTATTAATCGAGAACTTAATGAATAAATGTAACTTTCCTCCTACTTCCTTAAAAATATCATGAACAGTTTTTCTAAGATTTTTTTAATTAACTTCAATGTCTTGTTTATTTCAGTTAGTTTTTTGTATTTTAAATAGATAAAGAGAATCATTTTCTCTCCTCCCATTTTATCTTTTTGGGTTTTTGTTTTTGTTTTTGTTTTTGTTTTTGGGTCACACCCGGCAGTGCTCAGGAGTTACTCCTGGCTCCATGCTCAGAAATTGCTCCTGGCAGGCACAGGGGACCATATGGGGCACCGGGATTCGAACCGATGACCTTTTGCATGAAAGGCAAACGCCTTACCTCCATGCTATCTCCAGGGCCCCCTCCCATTTTATCTTAAAAAAACAAAGCTAAGTAACATTTAAGTAATATAGAGAAAACTACACTAAGTTAAGAGTGTGTTTCTCTGCTTTAGTTTTATTACTAGCATATGGATGAGGGTCCCAGGTTGGTGCAAAGAAGAGAAGTAAACAAAAACTGAATAATAATTCAGCAAAATTTTTCCAAGAATAACTGGCAAGATTCAAAATCCAATGATGATACATTTATGTGAATCTCAAAGACGATAAGAGTTTAGTAGGAACATACGAATTGCAATTCAAATAGCTCTGTCAAACTATAGCTTGAAGATGCAGAGAGACACTGAAGAGTGATGGCGCAGCAGTAGGGTATTTACCTTGAACGTGGCTGACCCAGGACAGACAGTGATTCAATCCCCCCAGTGTTCCATATGATCCCCTAAGCCAGGAGCGATTTCTGAGCGCATAGACAGGAGTAACCACTGAGCATCCCCGGGTGTAGCCCAGAAACAAACAAACAAAAAAAGTTTATTGGTAGGGGAGAGTTAATAAAATATGAAAGTAAAGCTGTATAAAGCTTATGTAGAAGGATACACACAAGTCGTTTGCAATGCTACACTAATGGAGCTAGGCTTAGCAATCTAAGATGCATCCTCCTTTCTGAATGAGTTTGAATTTTGATGAGTCCTGTGAAAGAGGAGTTCAGAGGTCCAACTGAGCCTACACTAGAAACCTCAACTCAACTGTGCCTCAGAGAAAACTTAAGAATATTTCAGTTGAGAAAATCGGAACCCTAAGTTTACATCATCGGCAGAGTGAAGGACTTTTAGGTAGACAGCACAAAACTGCAATCCTCAAAGAAGGCAACCATAGAACACTACTATAAAAAGGAAGAGAGGAGGGACCCGGGAGATAGCATGGAGGTAAGGCGTTTGCCTTCCATGCAAAAGGTCATCGGTTCGAATCCCGGTGCCCCATATGCTCCCCTGTGCCTGCCAGGAGCAATTTCTGAGCATGGAGTCAGGAGTAACCCCTGAGCACTGCCGGGTGTGACCCAAAAACCAAAAAAAAAAAAAAAAAAAAAAAAAGGAAGAGAGGAAAATGATCATTGAGTAAGGTCAGGCATGTAAAGTACAAGGTTAGTAATGGAGTGCAAAGAGCTCAGTAGGATTTCTGTGGATTGGAGGCTTTGTCCTGAGAGTAATGAAGTAACACTCCAATTTCACCAAGAGTTTGCACCACAAGATCATATTTTATAAACTCTTACATCAGTGCAAAAAAAAAAACATAGGTGATAATAAAATTAACCTATTTATGATATTGCATTGCGACTTCTTTGGATGGAAATATTTGACATGTCAGAAAGAAAATCAATCAATTACTGCCAGAAATAAAAACTGTTACAGGAAAACATGTAACTGTTACAAGAAACATGTAACTGATCCCTAGGAAGACTCTTTCCTCCTTCCCTCCCTCCCTCCTTTCTTCCCTCACTTCCTTCTTTAGTTCCTTTCTTGCTTTTTTCTTTTATTCCTTCCTTCCCTCCATTCTTCCCTCATTTCTTCCTTTTTTACTTCCTTCCCACCTTCATGGTATAAGCTGGTATAATTTTTCCTTTAGCTAAGTAAGATCAGAATGCTAATCTTGTGGGTATAAAATTAAAACAAAACTTCTCTGTTACTCTGAATAACAAAGTGAGAAGAATTTAGTTTTGCTATACGTAACTTAAGAGAGGGGTCTGAGAATAAAGAACAAGAGTTGATGCCAGGAATCTCAAGCAAAAAGAAAGCAGGCTCCTGGTACATAAATGTAGACTGGAAATTCACTGGGCACAAAGCCATGAAAAATATCCCAAGAAGCGGATGGCAGACAAATTATTTAGAATGCTGGTATCTTTACATGACATTAAAGTTAAAGTGGATTAGGGTCTGTAATTACTCTATGATAGCCTCAAATTTATGGCAAAATGCTGCTGCTGATAGGAGCCTCAGTTTGTAGTGCCTTAAAAACTGGTGGGCTGAACAAAAGTACTAGAAAACAAGCAAAACATTACTTGGCTCCACCGGAATCCAAGCCAAGGGTTCATCAACAGGAATAAATGGTCATGTCAGGAAAAGCTGCAGTATGTTAAAGTCAAAAATAAAAAGTATACACTTGTGGGGCCGGAGAGATAGTATAGGTAGGGCATTTGCCTTGCATGCAGAAGAATGGTGTTTCAAACCCCAGCATCCCATATGGTCCCCTGAGACTGCCAGGAGTGATTTCTGAGCTCATAGCCAGGAGTAACCCCTGACACTGCCGGGTGTGACTCAAAAAAGTGTGTGTGTGTGTGTTGTGTGTGTGTGTGTGTGTGTATATATATATACTTTCATAGAAACATATGCACACACATTGAATATACTGGAAGGAAAGGCAGAGGGATTCCTACTTTTTTCTACAATGCATTTCAAGGCATTTGATTTTAAAATTAAAGTAAGATATTAATTTGGAAAAATTGCAGATATGAAAAAGAAAACATCTGGAGTAAAGTAGTTTATACTTGGAGTTAAATCAAGCATGATCCTGCTTGTTAGCTATTACTATTTAATGTTCACTCTGAATCAAGGAAGTCTTAACAATATTTCTCAATAATCCCATTGGGATTATTTGTGCAGATGTGACTAATAGCTAACAGAATGAAGAAGGGATACAATGACATAATATATACAAATGTGACCTGATATTCTATTCTCTTGACCAGAAATACTCAACAGTCAGTAAATGGTGATATAACTCAGTTCTACAGCATATCCTCTACATTTCTAAGTCCTATTCCAAGTTTCAGCAAACTCCTTTAACACATACACACACAAACTAAGTGTATGATTATAGTTGTATGATTACAGTCATGTAAAGAACACTCCCCTTCACCAGTGCAACATTCCCACCACCAATTTCCCAGATCTCCCTCCTCCCAACCCCCCACACCTGTACTCGGGACAGGCTTTCCACTTCCCTCATTCATTCACATTATTATGATAGTTTTCAGTGTAGTCATCTCTCCCACTGCAATCATCACTTTATGTGGTGAGCTTCATGTTATGAGCTGCACCTACCAGCCCTCATCTCTCTTGTCTCTGAGATACTGTTAAAAATGTCTTTCATTTTTCTCAAAACCCATAGATGAGTGAAACCATTCTGCATCTTTCTCTCTCCCTCTGACTTACTTCACTCAGCATAATAGATTCCATGTACATTCATGTATAGGAAAATTTCATGACTTCATCTCTCCTGACGGCTGCATAGTATTCCATTGTGTATATGTACCACAGTTTCTTTAGCCACTCATCTGTTGAAGGGCATCTTGGTTGTTTCCAGAGTCTGGCTTATTGTAAATAGTGCTGCAATAAATATAGGTGTAAGGAAGGGATTTTTGTATTGTATTTTTATGTTCCTTTATCTGATAGAGTATTGAATGAATAATTTCTCCCACTCGGTGGGTGGCCTTTGTATTCTGGGCACTATCTCCTTTGAGATGCAGAAGCTTCTCAGCTTAATATAGTCCCATCTGTTTATCTCTGCTTACACTTGTTTGAAGAATGCTGTCTCCTCCTTAAAGATGCCTTCAGTCTCAATGTCATGGAGTGTTTCACCTACATGTTGTTCTATATACCTTATAGTTTCAGATCTAGTATCAGGGTCTTTAATCCACATGGATTTTACCTTTGTACATGGTGTTAGCTGGGGTTCTGAGTTCGCTTTTTTGCAAGTGGCTAACCAGTTTTGCCAACAACACTTGTTGAATAGGCTTTCCTTGCTCCATTTAGGATTTCTTGCTCCTTTATCGAAAACTAGGTGGTTATATGTATGAGGAACATTCTCTGAGTACTCAAGCCTATTCCAGTGATCTGAGGGTCTGTCTTTATTCTAATACCATGCTGTTGTGATAACTATTGCTTTGTAATACAGTATAAAATTGGGGAAAGTGATGCCTCCCATATTCCTTTTCCCAAGGAGTGCTTTAGCTATTCGAGGTTGTTTATTGTTCCAAATGAATTGCAGAAGTGTTTGATCAACTTCTTTGAAGAATGTCATGGTTATCTTTAGAGGAATCGCGTTAAATCTGTACAATGCTTTTGGAAGTATTGCCATTTTAATGATGTTGATTCTGCCAATCCATGAACAGGGTATGTGTTTCCATTTCCATGTGTCCTCTCTTATTTCATGAAGCAGTGTTTTATAGTTTTCTTTGTATAGATCCTTCACATTTTTAGTCAAGTTGATTCCAAGATATTTGAGTTTGTGTGGCACTAATGTGAATGGGATTGTTCTCTTAATGTCTATTTCTTCCCTATCATTATTAGTCTATAAAAAGGCCATTGATTTTTGTGTGTTAATTTTGTAGTCTGCCACCTTGCTATATGAATCTATTATTTCTAGAAGCTTTTTGGTAGAGTCTTTAGGGTTTTCTAAGTAGAGTACCATGTCATCTGCAAACAGTGAGAGCTTGACTTCTTCCTTTCCTATCTGGATTCCCTTGATATCTTTTTCTTGCCTAATCGCTATAGTAAGTACTTCCAGTACTATGTTGAATAGGAGTGGTGAGAGAGGACAGCCTTGTCTTGTACCAGAATTTAGAGGTAAGGCTTTTAGTTTTTCTCTATTGAGGATAATATTTGCCACTGGCTTGTGGTAGATGGCCTTAACTATATTGAGAAAGGTTCCTTCCATTCCTATCTTGCTGAGAGTTTTCATTAAGAATGGGTGTTGAACCTTGTCCAATGCTTTTTCTGCGTCTATTGATATGACCATGTGATTTTTATTTTTCTTGTTGTTGATGTTGTGTATGATGTTGATAGATTTATGGATGTTAAACCATCCTTGCATTCCTGGGATGAAACCTACTTGATCAAAGTGAATGATCTTCTTGATGAGGCAATGGATCCTGTTTGCCAGGATTTTGTTGAGGATCTTTGCATCTGTGTTCATCAGGGATATTGGTCGGTAATTTTCTTTTTTGGCAGCATCTCCATCTGGTTTTGGTATTAAGGTGATGTTGGCTTCATAAAGCTATTTGGAAGTGTTCCTGTTTTCTCGATTTCATAAAAGAGTCTGGCCAGGATTGGTAGTAGTTCCTCTTGAAAGGTTTGAAAGAAATCATTTGTGAATCCATCAGGGCCTGGGCTTTTGTTTTTGGGCAAATTTTTGATTATGGTTTTAATTTCCTCAATAGTGATGGGGGTGTTTAGATATGCTATATCTTCTTTATTCAACTGTGGAAGGTTATATGAGTTCAGAAATTTATCCATTTCATCCAGGTTCTCATATTTACTGGCATAGAGTTTCTCAAAGTATTCTCAGAATACCCTTTGAATCTCTGCAGCATCTGTAGTGATCTCCCCCTTTTCATTTCTAATATGCATTATGAAGTTTCTCTCTTTTGTTTAGTGAGTTTTGCCAATGGTCTATCAATCTTGTTTATTTTTTCACAGAACCAACTTCTGCTTTCATTGATCTTTTGGATTGTTTTTTGGGTTTCCATTTCATTGATTTCTGCTCTCAGCTTTGCTATTTTCTTCTGTCTCCCTATTTTTGGTTTATTTTGTTGATCATTTTCTAAATATATAAGCTGCGTCATTAAGCTATTCATGTATGCTCCTTCTTCCTTCCTGAAGTGTGCTTGCAAAGCCATAAATTTTTTTCTCAGTACCGCTTTTGCTGTATCCTATAGGTTCTGATAGTTTGTGTTTTCACTGTTTCCAGGAAATTTTTGATTTCTTCTTTGATTTCATCTCAGACCCACTGGTTGTTTAGTAGTAGACTGTTTAATTTCCAGGTGTTAAATTTTTTTCTTCTGTGTCCTTTTGTAGTTCACATCTAACTTCAGAGCCTTGTGGTCAGCAAAGGTAACCTGCAAAATTTCTATCATCTTGATTTTATGGAGGTATGTTTTATGTGCCAGCATGTGGTCTATACTGGAGAATGACCCATGTACGTTGGAAAAGAATGTGTATTTAGGTTTCTGAGGATGGAGTGTCCTATATAAATCTACTAGACCTCTTTCTTCCATTTCTCTTTTCAGGTCTAGTATGGTTTTGTTGGGTTTCAATTTGGTTGACCTATCAAGTGTTGGCAAGCCTGTATTGAAGTCTCCCACAATTATTGTGTTATTGTTGATATTATTTTTCAGATTTGTCAACAATTGTATTAAATACTTTGCTGGTCCCTCATTGGGTGTGTATATGTTTAGAAGAGTGATTTCTTCCTGCTGTACATATCCCTTGATTAGTACATGATATCCATCTTTGTCCCTTACAACTTTT
>PVKC010013109.1:0-23229 GCA_004027635.1 Crocidura indochinensis
AACCGATGACCTTTTGCATGAAAGGCAAACGCCTTACCTCCATGCTATCTCCCATGCCCCAGGAACTCATTCTTAAAGAATGTGGGCAGAGGGGAGTCCTGATGCCCTGATGTCATAGGAATAATCTCAGGCAAATGGTCTGAGAAGATGGAGACTGTTTCTACTGGATTCTCAGTAGAGTCCAACATCGGCATCTACCGATCTAGAGAATTTTTATCTTTGTCTTCTGTGAACTATATTGTTCTTTGGAACTATTTTTTTTAAAGGAAAATATTGGATTCTGGAGAGTATGATTATTTTTTTGCAGTACCGTGAAACAATTCTCAGTTGCAGAGAAACTTTGGTTGAAACTAATGGATCCAATTGAAGCTTGCTCAAAGCCTGGCCTGAAGTCTGCCTTAACCCAGGTAGACCAGTTGCCTTTAGGTGCTAACCAAACTATTTCTTTTCTTAATGTGGAGAAAATTGTACAAACTCAAAGGACCAGCTGACCCAGTAAAATATGGGGAGTGGTCAGGGGATAAACAACCAGGCCACACTTGCTGTGTGAAAACAGTTTCTCCATTTGAACTTGAACATTTGAATATCAAAAACTTTGTTTTCTAATGGGGAATGGATTGAAGGGGGAGAAATAAATTATATGCTTGATGGCGACTGAAGGTTGGAAAAATTAGGGCCATTTCCCACGGTGTGAACATAGTGATTTCAGTTTGCAAGAGTAAATTAAACCTTTGGGAGGATTTGTCTTCCATTAAATTGAACAGCTAAACAGACACAGAAGATGATAATGTCACCGCCAAGAAACCCCAAAGGTTACAAATACAAAGAAAATGTAGTTTCTTTAAGTCACCTCCTTTGTACTCTACTACCTAACACACACAAACCCCCAAATTGCATGTTGAGGATCAAAATTAAAATAAAAAACCAACAAAGATCATAATTCCATTGCTATACCATATGTTATTAATGTCTGTCAACACTGTTTAGCCAGCAACTGCTGACAGTTCCATATTTGCTATCTAAATACATCATAAATAAATCAGTAATGAACCGCTTTGGTAAACCTTCACACTGATTGGAAATACAGATGGAGTAAACAAACTCTGCTAAGAGTATATACAACTGTTTAATGTCAAAGACAAAGGCACAATGTTATGTGACAAAACAGAACTGAAAATGAGGATGGGACTGAGAGGAGGAAACATAACCAAAAAAGAGATGGAAGGTGGAAGGAAGGGATGCATTTTCGATGTTTAAACACACATGCACCTGTGCATAAGTGAATGCATGCACACACACAAGAGTATAAAATTAAAAAATATTTTAACACATTTCTTACCATAAATATCCCCAGTTTCCCTCCCAGCTTCCTTGCCTCTCTGGTAAGATATGGTAGATATTTTTATGGTAGATATTTTTCTTCTCTCTGTCTCTGTCTCTCTTCTTTTTTCTTCTTAGGCACTGCTGTTTACAATAGTGTTACTAAAAAAGTATCATGCCTATCACTTTACCTCATTTAAGCACCTAGTTCTTATCCATAGTGATCATTTCCAACTGTCATTGCCATGATCACACAATTTTCTATGTAACTAGAAGGCCTTGGGGGGAGAACTGGGCTTGGGACTGCAGGAACAGAGCTGACTATATCTAACTTCAATGGGTTTGGGTGTATGAAATTTGAATTATTTAAGTTTTCCACTATGGCAAATCTGGATAATGAGAGAGTGAGAGAGAGAGAGAGAAAGAGAGAGAGAAGGAGAGAAAGAGAGAGATATCTTGAGAATTTAGGTCAGAGTGGTTCAATATCTGTGACTTGCTTGGAATTCAGATTCTTACCTGTGGCATAGATCTGGATTACATTTTTTCCTGCCTGTTAGTAAAAGGTGAACAATTGACTATTACCATTGTTTCAAGCAAACATACTAAAGCCAGGTATATGCCATTTGGCTAGGCACACAAGGAGCTAGCAATAGGGTGCTTTTCTTGAATTCAATCACATTTTCTTTTCCCTTCCAGCTTCTTGCCTGTAATTTGGGGTCCCTTAAAATCAGATGTCCCTGTAAACTGAGCACCTTTGACATTCCTTTCTCCCCCTATCCACTTCTTTTGCAAGCAGACCAACATAATGAAGAGCTTCACTAGGTGGCGTATACTAATTGGTTGAAAGCATGTTCTAGAAGCTTCCTCCCACCCTGGAATGTTGTCTGGTCTCTGAAGACCTGCAGAAATTCATCATGATTCCTAGTGAAGGAATTTTGTTCCTTCACTGACAAGAAAAGTCGCTTAAACAGCTTCTTAATCCCATGAGCAAACTGACACTCCTGTACTCTCAGTTCCTGGGAAATGCTAGAAAATGCAAGGAACCAAGAAGCCACACTATCCACACCAAACTCTATTGCCTGGAGTGGTTAACTATATCCAGATGCCTCAACCAAGTCCCTTTGCCTAAGCAAGGGACCCATGACATGTTCCTTGTTAGACAGAATCAGTAGCCCTCACTGCTCTTAACCCAGAAACACAGAATACATCATTCGGAATGAGCCCATTCATCTGCAGGCTCGCTGTTTCTAAGTCACCTGGAGTTGGGAATGTAGACACTGCATGTACCATATAAATCTGGCTACTGAGCAGGAGGAGACTCTGGCTTGGTAAAATACTAACTCAGCCAGTTACCTGCCTTCCATGGCTATTAGAAGGATGAATAGCTTCTGGGTCATTGAAAGTTTGTAAAGATCTTTGTGCCTTTTCCCAGAAAGACAGAAGAATCAAGACACACCATTTTGTAGCCTGGAAAGTGAGAAAGGTATGAAAGCAGGAGCTTTTTAGGGTCAATGGGTTAGTGAAGTTGATTGCTGTTAGGGCTGATGGCCATAAATCTAATGTTCAGTAGAAGTGAAGATGAGGAATCGCCTTTGGACTCTGTTGAGCACATTGAAGCCATGAAGCATCCTTGGAGGGGGGAATTGTTCTCTTTGAAAGGGGCTAGGGAGCAGAGCCCCATTTAGAGAGTAAATGTTCATATTTTATAACTTTCCTTCAAATTACTTAACATAGCTTTTGTCAAGATGTTGGTTGCTTTCATTGGTTTCCCTGGGGGACAGCAGCACATATAGAATCCAAAAGGACAATTGCTATGCAAGGACTGCAAGCTCTCTGGGGATGGATAATCCTAACATCTTGTTTTCAACAATGATCCGCAATTGCTGGCTGCTGACTTCTGGTGGGACTGCACCCCCATTTGTTCTATGCCAGCTGCCTGGACTTTTGCTTCTAGCCAAGAGCTGCATGGCCCTGAGGTTGGAGGTGCAGAGACTGAATTTGGTCCTTGCCTGGAACCCATCATTAGGGGAGCTCTGGTTCTCTGAAGAGGTTTGCTGCTGCCCACAGATCCCAGACTTTCAGCTCACCCCTTGCCAACACCCCCACTTTCCCAAGTGTGAGAAAGGGCCTGAGAGTCAGAGAGTGAGGCAAGAAAAAAGAGGAGGAGGAGAGGGATGTTAATTTACAGATCCTGAAATAGCAGCTGCTAATGGGTCTTTGCACTCAATCTCTAATCTTTGCAAGGTCACCATCAGAACTAGCCTGTGATTGATTCTGAAGGGAGACTTATACTTGACATCCAGAAGGGATGTCATGAAACCGAATGGCACTGGCTTAGGGATCACTGTGTTGTCCAGCTACCCTATGTGCATACTTGCCTGGAAGAGACTGGATGGGGCCTTAATTATAATTACAACAGGCCAAGAAATGAACACATGGCTGGCTCTACAATCTCTGCCCCTAACCCCCCTCCCCCAGCCAAATGCCCAGGCTCCTTCTACAGCCACTTTCTTGAAGTTTCCTTCTTAGTGATCGACCCTGAAACATATCCCTAAAGGGTTAAAGGGAATGAGTGACAACCCATCGGCATGATTTACAACGTGGAGCCCTGTAGTGAAACCAGGACTTGATGGATGATGCTGAAAGTCAGAGACTAACCATAAATCATGTCTTTGAATCACTGACAAAGATAAAGGAGAGAAAGAAAAAGCAGTGGCATTGACATTCACTCTCCCAATAATGTCCATTGACTAGTTACAATGCGGAGCCTTAATTAAAAAAAGCCAACTCGGGGTACTCACCTCGGTGGGGAGAGCCTACCTCTCCAGAGGCTGATCTTGGAGATTACAGATCAGGGTTTGAGCTTCTCTCCAGAAGGTCACACCCCCTGGCAGAGACATGCTGTGTGACCATCACCAGTTGCTCAACAAACCCCCAAAACACATTCCCAAAAGAAAGAAAACAAAGGCGTGAAGGCAGCTGATTCAGCTGCCTTCTATGATGCTTCTGGAAGAAGCATGTTCATCACTGGACATGGCAGACATGGCCAGGGAATCAATTGTGTAGACCCAACAAACTGTTTCCATCAGAAAAACATCCAATCAGATAAATGAATTATCACTAATGGCTAGAACACCTACACAAATACACACATCACCTCTCTCTCTCTCTCTCTCTCTCTCTCTCTCTCTCTCTCTCTCTCTCTCTCTCACCTAGTTGTATTCTTCTCCAAGTGGAAAAGAGTTACCTGTCAGCTCACCTGGGTCATCTCTTACCTGAGACCTAAGAGAATCTGAGGGTCCCTTTCTTGGGGCTAAAGAGGAAGGCAGATTCTTCTCTCTCTTACTCAAGATTGACTTCCTTTGTTCAACGAGACCCTTGTTTTCCTACAGTGGGAAGTGAGTATAATCTGGAATGTGCTTTCATGCTCCCCAGAAAGTATTTACAAAGTACTTAGAACATTCTAGACTGTTCCATGCCATGGCTGTGGGAGGGTGGGGTGATGGTGGGCACTTATGACTTCAACCCATTAAAAAAATTTACTTAACATCCACTACATTTCAGGCAGGTTGTTGGTTAGATTTGGGGCCTATGGTGATGAATGAGACAGAGCTGGTCCCTGTCCTCTATTAGATTATAGTGTCACAAGAAGACAAATCACAACCCAAGGAGAACAAATATGACACGTGTTATAAAAAGGGTGTGCTGAGGGGCAAGGGAAGGGTATAAGGCATGTGTGACAATTTGCAGGGTGGGAGAGGCCCGCCCACTTACTCCCTGCCCAATGAGGCTATGAATGATTAGGTGTGGGGACCTCTAGGTGAAACAAAAGACAGAAAGAAAGCTACTGGAAATATTTTCCCCATTTCTTCTAAAGCATCAGGAGTTGGTGAGAAAAAAATGACAGAAATCAGAGACTGTCTTTTTGCCTGCCTTCAAGTCTTCTTCATCCAAGACCAGGCATCAGTAACCTTTTCTCATTTTACCCCCAATAAGAAAGATTGTGCTTATCCACCAGTTCCAACTCCATTCTCTCTTCTCTACTTCTTTCTTTCTCTCTCTGTCCAGTCTGACTTGCACAAGCTTTCTGGTATTACAAGCAAAATGACCTCCATGAACATGAAAGGATTAATGTAGCATCAACCTTGATATTGTAGAGAATGTGGGCATCTGACTCTTGATTTGTTCTGATGCCTGATGAGACACGCCCAGGGAACACCACTCTTGCCACCATTTCAGTTTTCTAACACAATGATCTTGGCTTGGGCCTGATGGGAACCAAAGCAAAAGAAAAACTGATAGAGTTGAAAGAAGTGAAAGTGAGGAGGGCAGAAACTGTGGCACAGGGGCAACGGTGGGTGCCCCGCCCATGGCTGGCATGTGTGCCTGTTGTTGTCCTGCATATCAGTCCTCTGCGT
This sequence comes from Crocidura indochinensis, assembly GCA_004027635.1. Lineage (NCBI taxonomy): Eukaryota > Metazoa > Chordata > Mammalia > Eulipotyphla > Soricidae > Crocidura > Crocidura indochinensis. Next base: position 5,739 of record PVKC010013109.1, read on the forward strand.
TATTGTCAGCCTTCCTCAGCACTTCTTGTTCAGAATCTGACAGGACCTAATGTTCAATCAATGTGAGGCAACAGGTAAAGAGATGAAGGGGAAAAGGGTTCAGATGTGAAGGCATGTGGGTTAACTCCACAATTTTAAGGAATAGGAATGCCCCTAATGTGGGGAAAAAGTAGACACAAATACTGCCTCATTTGGACTCTCCTGAACTATCACCTAAGAATTGATGATAGGATTGGTTACTGCATGCAACATGTATGTCACCAGCAAGTTAACATCTCATGGATGGTTTAGAACATGTGGCTATACACATGTGTCTATATACATGAGAGCATGCGTCTTGTGTTATTGTATGAATATGTATCTGCACATGCCAATATGCGCATGTTTGTATGATCACATGTCTATATATGCATGCGTGTCTATCTTTGCTGTACATGAATGTTGGTATACGTAGGTGACTATATATTTGCATATATGTGTATGAGCATATGTGTTGACATGAATATGTATCTGTACACACGAGCATATGTGTTTATATGAGCATGTGTCTATATGATAATGTGCTGCCTGTGTGTTTATATATTTGTTGGTATGTGAATGTACATGTATTTGTGTCTGTATGAACATATGATTTTATGTGCTTGTGTGTCTGCATGAGTTCTTAGTCTACATTAACCAACTGACCATGAAATGTCAACCTTTTAGAACACTGTTATCCACAGAGATAGCCTCATCTACCCACCACATGCCTCCTGAACCAGGGGCATTCACCATTTCTCTTGGCATGGATGGGTAGAAGTCAGTGGCACTGTCAAACCATTCATGATTCACTAATTTATCTGAAGAATAAAAGAGTCTCCTGGACCCTTGTTATGTGGATGAAAATATTCTAATACCTTGTCCTTGGAGATTAAGTGGAGACTTGCCCCTATTTAGGGTACCCACTTTTCATTTCATAGATGCAGAAGAGTTGTAGGGGCTGGGCTTTATCAGTGGAGGAAATGTGGGTTAGAATCCAGTGTTCGGGTAGCTTGCAGCTTTTATGTTGGTTTTGAACTTCACATACATTAAAACTGCATCATCTATCAATCTTACAGTTACATGTCACTTATGAAAATCTACTGAGTATTGTTTTCATCTTGCCTTACAACAAGCGGCGAAGCCTCATGAATACTGAATAGTGCTGGAAATACAGCACATCTTTTATTTTTAAAGGTCTCAACAGTTTGGAATGGCAGCATTTCTTTGTTGAGAGTGGCACCCCCCATAGCGATGGGGGTTTCCTCCTCCAGTTTCCGTTCTTCCCAGGAGCAGGGGATAGTGAGCCTACATCCTCCAGCACCCACCAGTCTGGCCCTGCTGTGAGGGCCACACTGCCACAGGTTTGAAGCCTACCAATGTCTGTCCTTAACAGGGAGCTGCCTAGCTCCAGGAGGCCTTGTTATTCAGACATCTGTTCCCAAGGAATCATCAGGCTGGGAAACCAATGAAACTATTTTCCCAGATTTTACCTCTTCCTTATTTTAATTGAATGGGGGCTGAGAGATGAGAGACATGCACGCATACAGACATGCAAAGTATGATTTAATCCATCCCTCCACTAGTGATCAGTGAATCCTATTGCTGTTGATCTTCAAAATTTCCTTTCTGCTATTCAGTTATTTTAGAAGCATTTCTAAATCAGTCACTCTGTACTCTGTACTGGGCCCCAAGGAGCAGAGCTTAAAAAGAGAGCTGAAAAAAAATACAGGAATTAAGGGGTTTGCCTTATACATGATTGACCCTGATTTGATCCCAGGCATTGTTTATGTACCCCGTTCCTCCCTGAGCACAACCAGGAATGATCCCTGAGCTCAGTACTGAGAGTAAGTTCAGCATTGCTAAGTGTGACTAAAGAAAATCACAAAATCAAAAAAGAGTGCTAGTATCTATTCCCACATAGACCGTTCTACTCTAGATGTGGGAGACCACACAAAGAATGAAGCCGAGGACGGTGAGACCAACTACAGGTTCTAATAGAAGACTCTGTGCTAGGCATGCTGGATATGCTCAATATTTGCTGAATGCTCACCATTAGCAATCTTTGATGGCCTACTATTTTTACTGTGTCCTCCAATTTGTGCTCCCCCAATTTTCCCACTTTATGGATGAAGAACAGCAGACAGAGGGAGCCTCTTATATCAAAGAGAGAGAGGAAAGTGAAGCTGCAATTTGTATTTAGGCTACTTAGATCAAGAGTCTACCCATACAAGAAAAATTAGAAGGGTTGGATCAATAGTACAGTGAATAAAGTACTTCCTTACATGTGGCCAACCCAGGTGTTCCATATAGTCCCCTGAGCCCACTAGGAGTGATTTCTGAGTGCAGAGCCAGGTGTAATCCCTGAGCATTGCAAGGTATAATCCCAAAACCAAACAAAAAATTGACTCTTCTTCCCCAATCTGTCTTTAAAACATAAAACACCTGGGAGCTTCAAAATATGAAAAAAGTCAATAAATCAATCTGGGAGATTGAAAAATTGTTTTTTTGGTGGTGATTGGGATAGAACACAGCCACTCATCCAGGCAGTTGTTCTGCTGCTAAGCTATAGATAACCCTTGCCTCCAAATCAGTCATACTTGGCCATGCTCAGGAATTACTCTGGGCAGTACTCAGGGAACTATATGGGATGCTGGGAATCAAACTTGGATTGGCTACTTGCGTGGCAAGTGCCTTACCCACTGTATTATTTTACTGGTCCCAGAATATTTCAGTAGGATGGTCTGTTGGAGAGGGTAGGTCACTTGTAGAAAGGAGGCATTTCAGCATGTAAGCTTGTCTTACTTTATCTTTGTCATCTTTGAAAAGGGGGTGTTCCTGTTTTCTTAGAAAGTGATGCTGGGGAACAGAGGCACTAATATATATGGACATTGGGCACATAGATTAGAAAATATTCACTCAATAGAAAGGATCGACAGCTAGTCAATTAGGACACAAACCAAACTACTTTTAGAGGCACATGGATGTTTCCAAATGTGTTTGCATGTTGTGTGTATGTGTGTCATGGATTTGGATTCTTGTGTCTAATTGCATACATATTTAGGCCAGTTCTCCCACTGATTGGCATCAAACCCTAATGGGCCTGTGGGTTTATTTTTCCTGTCTCACAGCCATTATTTATTCTATAAACCTTACCCATCGCTTGGCAAGCGCATTTCATTAATTAAAAATGATACTGTTGAGAAAGTATGGACTCACCATGCAAAAAGCTTCCCTGTTCCTGGGGAAATCAAAGCAAAGGACAGACTCAGAGAAAAGAGCTTCTTAGCATTGCCTGGATCTCTGGCTGTGTGGCACTCTCATGCTGAATACAGATACACCAAACACAGGAACTTTCCTGCTAACCAAGGATGAGCTTATTGTGTACCCAGTGAGGAGCAAAGATTCCTGGCAGACCCTTCTCCAGACATCCTTGCAGACTGAGAGCTGGAGATGGAGCCTGTTGTCCCATTTATGGAATGATTCACGACTGGCCCTTCCTTCTCCTTTAAAGAGGCAGAGAGAAATGACAGCTCTGGGCATCATGCAGAGGTGTGCTCTGAGGGTGGAGGTGGTTTGCTTTTCATGAATTTTGAGAAGGGAATTGTAGGCACACTACCATCATTCTCTATTTCTGAATAACTGACTCAATTCCTAGCTCTGCAACCTATAAATATCTTTGGGTTGCACGAGGAAGCCTTCCTAATGCAGACCTGTTCACCTCTTGTAAGGCTGGACAAATGCAAGGACTGGGAAGGTGGGGAACTGTTTTGTCTGGCAGGGCTGTGTGGAGGGGTACCCCCAGAAGTGCTGGCAGGCACACATCAGGGACTAGCCACATGCTCCTAACTTCCAATTTTCCTTCAAGATGATTCTAACCTAACTTCCTCCTGCCCACTCTCCCCGTTCCTTTGTAGATGCCTCCCAGAGACAAGGATGAGCTGACACCCACTTCCCCCCTTCTTTTCCCATCATCATTTCCTGTCCCCTCACCTTAAAAAACAGCACTAAGAACTTTTCAACTCAGATCAGCCATGTGCAGCTTGAGCTCTTTCAGATTTACACACACCCTCTGCTCACATCCTGTCGGGTGCTAAAATCCCCCAGCTGTGTGGCTTGGACCACCCGGCTTGCCATGAGCCACATCTGACAAAATGATCCTGTTTGCTCCCAGAACCCATCACATAGTTATTCTTGGATAAAAGGTAAAGCAAATAGCTGGCCAACTGCTCACTGCTGCAGAAACAAAGCCCATCCAGCCATTTATCACAGCTCAAGACACCGTTTGCTTTAAGCACAGACACCTCTCCCATTACGGCTTTAAATGATAACATGATATTATATCAGAAATGACAGATGGTGTTGGAGGGGCCTCACCTATACACAATCGATACCTGTGCACAAGTAAGAACTGTCATCAGATAGTAACAGAGGCAACAGGAATCTTCCAGATGTTGCTAGTGTTGGCAGGGTATTGTGTTGGAACTAAAGCCAGGAATACTTATGTGGCCATGACATTTCCTTTCAATGGGGCCATGTAGCCCCCAGATATGTAGAAAGTGGATATGTCAGATCATTATCCTTGACCTGTATCTATGCTGTATTGGATTCCAAGAGGAAATTGATTATGTTGCTACCTTCACAGCTTAAAACTCATTTTGGCTACCAATAGTCCAAAGAAGGAGTTCAAAGAAAAAGGTGGAAGAGTAATTAGAGGAGAGATTATGCCCACAGTTGCTTTAGCTGACCTGAAAATGTTCTTTCTTTGGGGGTGGTGGTGCACATATAGTAGTGTTCAGGATTTACTCCTGTCTCTGCACTCAAGGATCATTCTTGGTGAGACTTAGGAGATAACATGGGAGGCTGAATAGTGAACCTGTGTTGGGTGTGCAAGGCAAGCACCCTACCCATTACACTATCACTTTGGCCCTTGTTTCTTAAACCCTAATATTCTTGCCCAACTTTGATCTCAAGAGAGGCTTATTTTCATGTTTAGGTTCTAACTTTAAGTGATTTTTGAGGATGAGTTGTTCATGGGCTTGTCTCTCCTCTCTTCCCTGAAAAATAGATGATAGAAGTGGAATAAAAGTCCCTGTGTAGGAACCAGAATGATAGTGCAAAGGGTAGGGTATTTGCTTTGTGCATAGATGACCCAGTTTTTGTTCCTGGTTTCTCATGTGATATCTTATATGTTCCAGGTTTAATCCTTGGTGTCTCATATCTCATGCACTGCCAGAAGTAATCTTTGAATGCAGAGACAGGAATTAACTCTGAATATTAACAGATATGGCCCCAAAATAAAAAACCAAATGTAAAAAAGCAAATGATGGTGAAAAATGTGTGAGCATTAATATTTGCAGCTGTGTGACAAGAAACACCTTCATTAATGGGACTGCTTTAGTTTGATATCCAGCCCACAACCCTAAACCTCACAGGTGATGGAGATGTCCATCCAGAGCCCTTAGAAAAAATAAAATCAGATATGAACTAAGATGCTCAATATTTTTTATATTTTTTTCTGGGAATTGATCCTCTGCCAAGTGGCCCTCTAATCTTCAAACCATCTCTTGCACACTTTGCTTAAGGACAAAACTTGGCAGAACTTTCAATATGTTTGCAGTGTATTTAGGATTTGATGCAGAGATTATCCGTCAGACAATTCTGATTTGGATTAGGTTTGAAAAATCTGGCTTAAAGCCTGGTGGACTGGCAAGTGTTTAATATCTGACTCTCAAGGGTAAAAGAAAGAAGGGCCGATATTGTAGCTTTTGCCAATTTCCATGGTGTAAATATTTCTTCCATGGTCAGTTTCAGGAGAACACCGAAGGAACAAGAAATGAAAAGACATACACATTCAGCTTGAGCTGCATAGCACAAGTGGGTACAAAGGCCTCACCATTGTTTAAATCCCAAACAAAATAGGAATGAAGTTAATGAAAGCCACGTGACAGAGAGAAATCCTATCTGTGGTAAGGGGTCACATGTGACCACACTCTTCCCTCTAGATATTGCTAGTTATCCCATTTCTGATAGTTAAGATGGCACCATACATGACAATATTCAATATAGACCATTCTCTATTTCTCTTGTAAAGGAAGGAAAATGAGAGTCAATAAAATGATTGTGTTCATGTGTTAGATGTAAGAAATACATCCCTAAAAATGTCTTAATTAAATTACTGGTTCAGGCAAAGGATTAACTAATTAGTGTTAAATACAGTAACTGGTTTATGGGAAAATGAACATTAAGTGAGAGAATAAATTTGTAGAGATAACTTTTCTTTTATGAGGTGTAGTGTATACATATTAGGGAACAATCTAACACTACTTCTATCATTTGGGAGGTTAGGTCCAACATCTCCAATTATTTTGGAACATTTTGTTTCTAGATGCATAGAGATAGAATCTATACCCCTGATATGTTTTGGCAAGAACAAATCAACTTTGGTTTTGTTTATAATAAATTTAGTATTATGTTTTAGATTGCTATTGTAACATTATTGAATGTTCAAGTTTATGGTTTGATGTAAAAAAATGGAAGCACCCCACCACCACCAATATGAGTCCCTGACTCTAGCAGTCATCTATGTCACCTCTAGAAATGATCTTATTATCCCGCATCCCTCCCCTGCTATTTATTAATCCATTTTTTTTGTGGTTTTTGTGTCACACCCGGCAGTGCTCAGGGGTTACTCCTGGCTCCATGCTCAGAAATTGCTCCTGGCAGGCACAGGGGATCATATGGGGCACCGGGATTCGAACCGATGACCTTTTGCATGAAAGGCAAACGCCTTACCTCCATGCTATCTCCCGGGCCCCTATTAATCCATTTTGTAAGCTAAGGCCAAGGACTTGTAATTGTTCAATACCTCTTCATGCCTTGTTTTGTCTCTCTTCTACAGATGACAAAATCATCTAGAATTAGTTCTTCTCCCACTGACTGACTTATTTGGTTTTATTTGCTAACCTCCATATTTCTAGCCACTTGGCTACAAAACTGTATGATTTCATCGTTTCCTATTGCTCAGTAGGATCCTTAATGATACTAGATTGTAAAGAGATGAGGAGACAGGAGGAAAAGAAATGAAGAGTTTTAGAGGCACAACAGAACAAGTTGCGGGGCTAAGAGCCATGCAGGCAAGAAAGGGAGAAGAGATATGAACTAGCAGGTCTGGGATCTCTTACTCAGTATTGTAAATCTGATATTGTCTTCCTCAAGTGTCACTCTTTAGGCCATGTTCATATCCAGGTGAAGACATAGATGACATGGATGAACCAAGCTGTGATGAACCTATGCGATGTGTACATTTTCCTTCCTAACATATCCTAGATGCTCTTCTTTCTGTTGCAGACTAACAGAAACTAAGGATCAACTAGAGGTGTGGAAGGAAAATAGACTTTTGGCGGGCATCAAATTGATGATGCTGGAAACTCAAGTCCATGCTATTGCAATAGAAATCTTGCAAAAGACTAAAAGACAACACGGTGAAGCATAAAATTATCCTCACGAAAGGAAGAAAGAAATGAAGGAAGGAGGGACATAGAAACGAAGGAGAATACAAATAAATGGAAAAACAAAGAGCATACTTACTAACAGAAGAATAAAGAGTATAAATTTGGTACATTATATACAAGGGAAACAATATTTTCATATTTTCCCAAACTAGAAGACATTGACATTGGTCTCAGTGTTCTGGGCATGTTAAGTACTAAGCACACACATATATGCTCTACGTGACCACAAACTTGCTGCTGACTCATGACTATCATGTTCCTTAGCAAATCATGGAAGAATGCTGAGTGTGTGTATGTGTGTGCACCTGCTGGAGAAAAATCTCAATCCTGTGCAGCCTATTTGTTTTCTACAACTTAAAGAAAGAACTTCACAGTCCCCCAACCCCAATCTGCTCTGATCCTAAGTGAATCCTCTTTGAAGGAACAAAGAAGACAAACCTTGGCTGCCCAGAGCTCTGTACGTAGGTGCTTGTGAATCAGACAGGAAGAGGGTTACAGAAGGGGCAAGTCAAATCTACATGGACTTGCGGGTCACTCCCAACTTTCCCCCTCTGTGGAACTCTGGACTCCATAGCCTCCTTCTCTTCCTTATTAGTTTGCAAAGAGGCCCTTGTGCTTTGTGAGATCTGCACTGTTCACAAGGAAACTCAATCTTGCCTGCTATTTCCTGTAAATGTTTTCACAGGAGCACAAAGGGTGGCCACAGAAAATGCCTTGATTTGCTCGATCTTTTGTCTCCCAGCCAGGACAGGGTCACTATCCTCTGCCTCCAGGAACCCCTGTACATGCTGTTCTCAGAGGAACGATGACAAATGAGTTTGAAACTCGTGGCTTGCACGCCTCGTGCTATCCAAGCCAAGTTCAAGGAGAGGCCTGGGGAGTGTCCCACTGGCCGTGACATGGAGGGTTTTAAAGCTCCAAGCTAGCTAGGTAAGTGTGGAGCTTCTGGTCTGGGAACTTGTGATCTATGGCTCATGTAGGAGGGAGCAGTGAACCTGTGTTTTGGTTCCCTTTAGAGACAAACAGACCAACTGACTGACAGATACTTCCATATTTAAACCATTTGTGGTTAAAGATGGACAGAAAACCCTTGTGGATGTTTGTGTGATAGCATTGCTTTCTACTTTGAGCACAGTGATTTTGTTGTTGTTTTTGTTTGGGGGCCATACCTGGCAATTCTCAGGGGTTACTCTTTGCTCTGAGCTCAAAAATCACTCAAAGTGGATTCAGGGGACCATATGGGATGCTAAACTCAAACCCAGGTCAATGAGTGCAAGACAAATGCCTTACACACTGTACTATTTTTCTGGCTCCAGAGCACAGTGATCTCTTACAGGAGCCTCAAACAACCCAAAGTGAGAGAAACTGGAAAAATGTGCACCGTTTTACTGAATTGTTGAAAGCTGTTAAATGGAGTCACTTAAGTCCACTTTATCTCATTCAATAAGAATTTAGTGAGCTATTTACAACCATTTGCTTGATGTCTGTTTGGCTGAGGAACTCCCTGAAGACAAACATTGGCTTCCTGTGGGCTCTGCTGGATGGACCAGAGACCTTGGCCCATATTTGGCAGAAGAAAAAGAAAATGGTGAATGAGTACATGTATGAATGCATGAATAGGAAGATGCATGGACAGATGAAGAGATAGGAAGATGAATGGATATAGCATGGATAAACAAATGCATGAGTGGATGGGTACATGGACAGTTGGGTGAGTGAGGGGTTGAATGGATGGATGGATCTCCTAAACCCTATTTGCATTATAGTAAGAATCACTAAATATTGAGGAAAGAGAAGGAGTATAGTCATGGAAGTAAAGGTGGAAGGAAAGTAGGTCAGAAATCCAACATGGTAAAGAAGAGGAGATCTTATGAACCACCTGATGCATAGATTCAAACTCATTAAGAGTTAGAAAATTGAGGGGGCCAGAGTGGTAGCACAGTGGTAGGGCATTTGCCTTACATGCAGCCTACCCAAAATGGATATGGATTAGATCCCTGGCATCCCATTTGGTTCCCCGTGCCTGCCAAAAGCAATTTCTGAGTGCAGAACCAGGAGTAGCTCCTGAGCGCAAGTAAATGTGGCCCCCAAAACCAAAATAAAACAAAAATAGAGTTAGAGAATTAAGGTCTATCTCTTGGCGCCATAACCTTTTCACTGATTTTGTTCTTTTAAGCAACTTTCTTTTTAGAGCCCAGTGGCTAACTACAGTCACACACTAGCTATCTCGGGACATCTGTCAATTTCTGAGTAAGAGCAAAACCCTCCTCAGGGCTGCTGATTTGTCAAATCCTGTTCTGCTTCCACGAACTCTATCCACCTTTGCAGACTGCACTGGTACTCCAGTTATTTGTCTTCCAGAGACACACCAAGGCTCTCATTCTTTCCCATGACCAGTGAGAAACAGAAGCCACGGGCCTTTCTGTCCTTCATTAAGAGGAAGTGTGTACAGAGTAGCTGTTAAGTGGCAGGTACAATTCTTGGAGTAGCGGGGGGGTTTAATTGTTAGAAGAATATCATAGTACATGCTTGCAGTTATCTCCTCTCTAGCTGGGAAGCAGACACAGAACAAAACAGTGCATAAACGAGATCATCTCAGAAAGTACTCAATGGGGCAGAGGTCCATTAAGCAGGCAGTGAGGAGATGATTAAACAATGCAAAGATTCAGGAGGCTTTTGCAGGAAAGGTAGGTGTGTCAAGCGGGATTGATTGGGATGGGTGAGGGAGGGAGGAAGTATTATGGAAGGAGAGACGGTGGAGGTCAGTTCAGACACTCAGTAGCTAGGTTGATGCTAAGACCCTGGGCCACCACTGAAAGATTTGAACCAAATACAAAAATTAGTTTTCTTCAACTACAATATCCAAATCCTTGTCTCTACATCACAAGGTAGCACTTTGTTTCTAATCAAACAGCATCTAGGCAAAGATCATTCACAGACTTGGCTTTTCCAAGGTGAATTTTTGTCACTCTGTATCCACTATTTCATGCTGAATTTCAGCAAACCTAGCAACAGGCGCCCCCAAGACTTCCCAGAGAGAAACTCTCTTCTGCCCCTTGTTTGTTCAGGCTTGTTTGTAAAAGTTCAATGGGACCGAAATGGGCTGACAATGCCCAAGCATTGTGTTTTCTTCCTTAAAGTCCTCTGGAGCAATCCACCTTGGACAAAGCAAACCAACGCTTCAGGGCAATTGCTAGCATCTTTTGGGGTGGGGCACACCCACGGCATTCAGGGATGCCTAGCTCTGCGCAAATAAATCACTTCTGACAGGCTCAGGGGACTGTATGGGATGCCAGGGATAGAATCTCGGTTGGCCACGTGCTAGGTAACCACCCTACCTGCTGTGCTATCTATCTCTCTGGCCCCAATTGCTAGCATACTTAAATTGAGAACAAAGTTTGAATGGCAATTAATACAAAAACTGCAACAGGACATGGAATTCAGTCGTGTGCTAAGGAGATACAGCCTAGGATTTGATCAACAGATGCCACAGAGTGTCCAACACCCCCCTACATCCAGCACTACCCCCCTTTAGTCTTTACCTTTCTTTGTAGCTCTCTGAAGCCAGAGAAATAATTAATGAGAAAAGTACTCAAGACTGCATGAACCTCATCCAATCATTTTTAAAATGGATCAAAACCTATAAATGACAATTGATGCGCCTCTAAGATTCAGCTGGTGAAATGTGGATTTTCTTTTCAGGAGGTGTTCTATTACGGTTAGTCAGAACATCATGTGATATTACAGTTGCTAGGGTAACTTCATTTTTTAAAAGAGAACAACAGAGTAAATAAGCATGTAAATCGACTCTGGTGCTATGTAAATTCTAGTGAATCTGTTATCGTTACCTTGACAATGAAAAAGCTGGCATTTATCTTCTATGGCCCCTGGTATGACTAGGTTTGAACTTACACTAAATATCGTATGCAGGTGCAGGCATTCACAGCACTGCAGAGACATAGAGAGCAGTGCAGGTGAAGGGGTCACTCAGGAGTGGGGACCTGGTCAGGGAGGGATCACATACAGCCAGGGTGACTTGGGACACTGCACATACGTCACTGTTACTTCTGAACCATCACACAAAAAGTCAGCTTGAGTGATACTTGATGATAGGTGGCAGTCTTGTCAAGCATGCAGACAGGTTGACCACCTACTGGGATATGCCAACATTTTTGACATTATAAAGCCACAGAATTTCTTGTACTCTTTGGGATGGACTCAAACTACTTTTGCTTAAGTAACACTGGCCAGTGAGAAGCTTGAGTAATATTCTAAACTACCGTATTTTCCTGTGAATAAGATTACTGGGTGTTTAAGATGATGCCCTACTTTTCCTGTTAAAATATAGGGTTTGGGCTATATTCGCCAGATAAGACTACCTCTCTTTTAATGCACACCAAATGGAAATTAAAAATGTAAGAGAAAAAGAGAACTCTCAAAAATTAACAGTATATGTTTAATAAAGCTAGACTTTGAAGTGCCAATAATCATTTTACATTTGTCATTTGTAGTGTGTGATTGTAATTTTTTAAAATTATGATCTACATTGTGAGCAGGGAGAGGGGGCTCCTCCAAGAGCAGCTTGCTGGGGTGCAGTGATTAGTAGGACAGCTAGAGGGAGACAAAGGACCTCCTCTGTGTCCCATAAAAGCTGAACAGAAGACTGAGCACCAGAAAGTCGCATACCTGGTTGGATGAGAAGCGGTTCTCAGTAACTCAGCTCTTCTGTGTGCTGAATCAGGACAAGATGAATCAGGACAAGCAGAGGACTGAGTGATGATGCCTGGCAGCTGGATGGGATGCGGTCGGTAAGAGGGAGCTGGACCACTCATCCCTGAAGCTGGAATAAGTTTCAGTAGGCTATATACCGGTGTATAAGACGACTCTTGACTTTTAAGAAGTTTTTCATGGGTTAAAAAGTCATCTTATATGCCAGAAAATATGGTATATCCCAGCTAGAGAAGGGATCAGTGTTTGCCTTCAGCTTAGCTGAGGTGGGCAGTGGTGAGTGGCACAGAAGTGGTTTAAATTTAGAAGGATTGGAAGAACCAATAAAGAAAAGATACTCCAATGGAAATCCCTTTGGAAACATCGGTAATAAAAAGTATCATTTTTATCAAAAAAAGGCAGTGAGATCAGAAAACATATGAGAAGGAGAGATTGAGGACTGTGCTGAAAAGAAACCAAACAAAAACTGTCCAACAGGCTGGCAGGTTGACATGTCCCCGCCCTAAAAAATATACCAGGCACACAGTCTATACTTGTAATGAATGAAGTCTTTGAGTTACTATGCAAAGAGTCTAAGAAATCTCAGGATCTAAAATTATTAGTTCAAAGAGGGTGTGTAATAGAAATTCCTGGAGGAGAAAAAAAAACACGGGTAAAAGTCTGATGATCCGAAATGATAGCAAATTCTTATATCTTCCATTTGGTGCCTAGATACTCGGGCTATTTGGATGTCTCAAAAATCACAAAGGAAAATTAAGTGTCATTTGCCTCTATCTTAGAGAGTGAGGGCTGATGACCTACTGCTGAACAGCCTCTTAACAGGACTTGGTTTTCTCAAACCTCATAAAGCAAGATTGCATTTCCTGCACTCTGTAACCACCTTTGTGAATTTGTCCCCAAAACTGACATGTCTTTTGCAATTGAAGGACACCTGTATTGTGTGTATGTGTGTGTGTGTGTGAGTGTGTATTGGGATTTCCTTCTTTACCTCTCATGCCAGCCAGTCCCAGGCAAAGCTTTGGCTATATCTCTGCAAAACTCAGCCTGGCTACAATTTTAGAAATGAGGGCACTACCACCCAGAGGAAAAAGAAGTCCAAAGAAAGGCAAGCAAGATGGTTGGTGATGCCTTTTGTGATGAGCCCTCTGCGTCCTTTCATGTTTCTGAGTGACAGGCAGAGAAATGGACAGCTAATTCAAGAGCTATCTGGGACTGTCTTGCCTCCTATGGCAATGATGGGTTTAGAAAGTCAGCTGGAAATGAACGATCTTGGGGAGCCCCCAGTGTCACAGCACAAGTCAGCATAGCATTGCTGTCTGCTTCATCCAGGACACGAGGGTCTCTTCTCAAAGGGGGAACAGCAGGATAGCACAGAAATGGAAGGTAAAAGAGGTTAATTTATGGAAATTATCCAGGTCATGGAACCAGTAGGACATATCAAGCGGAGCTTCAAGAGCGAAGCAGTAATATATGTAGAATCTGACTTTCAATAGGTCACAAAACAATGGCAGTTCTCAGGATCCAGGAAACTGTCAGCAACAAAAGTGTAAGCAGATGGAATGTTTGCTATGTACCTGGCATGGTGCTGTGCAGGGGCCTCACACAAGCATCCTATGTCCCCATTGTATAGAAGAAAAAACTGAGGCTTAGGGATTCAGGACAAAATTAGTGAGGAACACCAGAGTCTACATCTCTGTAGACCTAATGTGGACAGTTCTGAGATAACTCAGGTTTTACATGCCTATGAAAACAATTTTTATTTTCTTTTAAACCATAAAAATGAGGGGGTGGGGAGCACTGGCCTTAAGAAAGAAGAACAAGCAAAGAAATAAAAGATAATATTTATTTGCCTTGATACTGAGGCATGTTCATAAAATATAAAATATAAAGGGGTCCACATGTTGGGTGTGGCAGCCCCCGGCATGGCATGGCATGATGCCTCTAGCCTCTTTGGCTGGTGGGTCTGGAGATGCAGGATAATGGCAGAGAAATAATTCACAGTCAGTTAAAGTTTATCAGAGTCAGCTCACTTTATTCCCTCCTCAATGAGTTTCTGCGCCATATCTGCTAACTCATGTCTTTCTCTCAGGAGCTCTGTCTGTCTGTCTCCCTAGCTGCTTCTCTGCTAAGCTTTCTTTCCGAGCAACTTCTCCCTGTTTCTCTTCTGGCTCTCTGCCTTTTTGCTGTTCCTCCCCCCACCAGACTCTCTTATTCTTTATTTAATATAGTCTACCCATCCTAGGTGTGGGTGGTCTCATCATCCAGGTGGACTTCTACATACTAGAAAAAGAGGTTAGGGAAACAGGAAGTCGGGGGCAGGAAGTTGTGGTACTCAAGGGACCATATGAAATTCCAGGGATCGAACCCAGGTTAGCTGTGTACAAGGCAAATGCCCTACATGTTGTATGCTCTATTGCTCTAGTTCCTAAAACATAAAAAATTGTGACTCTCCTGTTTCCTTCATGAAACACAGAGGCAGTCATGCCATCTGATTTTTATTATGTTTTTATGAAGGAAGGAGCCCTAGTACAAAGGTGCCAGGAATACCCAGATTTCATCAGGCAACTCTGAAAGGCATGAAACCTATAATCCCAAATGCTTTCTTGTACAAGTGTGATCCAATCTGTGATCCTGGAGAAACCAGCTTTAAGCTGGGAGCCCTTTGCCTGTGCAAAGCATGCACCAGAGGGGTGTTGATGCATGTGACTAATCTCCAGTCACCCAGGAGTCTGTACTACCTCTTCATCTGTGCACTAGACAGGGCTTTTCTTGCGAATGGCAGATTCTGAAACAGGCTCAGGGACATGGTTCTTTTCCCTGGGGCTGCTGGGGCCAACAAACACACAGAGCAGTAGACTCCTAACATGAAAGCCTCTATGAAAGACCCAGTAAAATTGTGAATATGGGGCCAGAGATATAGTCCAGGAGTTAAGGTCTTGTATGCAAATAACACAGGCTAGAATATTGGAACCATAGACTCCTGAGCCCCACTTGGAGTGAAAACTGAGCACAAGCTAGTAGCAGGCCCTGTGTACCATTGGGTGTGACTCAAAAACTAAAAAAATTAAAAAAGGTTTTTTGGTCATACCCACAGTACTCAGGGTTTGACTGGAGTGAATGAAAGTGAAAAAGAGCCAGGGGAGAGACGAATTCTGGAAGAGAATACCAAATGCCAGGATTAAACAGGAATGTATCTCTGTTGGTCTGTGTGATAATCAGAGAGACATTATTTTTATTTATTTATTTATTTATTTATTTTTCCTACACCCAGGAATATTTTGTGGTACTCAAGGGACCATATGAAATTCCAGGGATCGAACCCAGGTTAGCTGTGTACAAGGCAAATGCCCTACATGTTGTATGCTCTATTGTTCTAGTTCCTAAAACATAAAAAATTGTGACTCTCCTGTTTCCTTCATGAATGCTATGTTACATGGGCCGGGGAACCTGCCAGGATGGGCACCCAGGACAGTGATTAGTGCCCTCCTAGGTGTCTGGATCCTAGGGGAGAGTGCGGGATCAAGAGTTCATCTCCCTTGTTTTTTTTTTTTTTTTTTAAATCATAACAAATGCTTCCTAGCAACACCCAATTAGGGAGTGTGAGGGCACCTTCTCCCAGATGCTTTCTTAGTCTCTTCCATCTCTTGGCTGTCCTGTCATTCTGAGAGAGAGAACAATAATCTGTGTTGGTTCTAGAAATTTACTTTTGGAGTCTTTTATGGAGAAGCTAAGAAGAGGTGAGGAAAACAGAGGGAGAGTGAAGGGTAGGTGTTTGGAACTGAGATGTGGAAAAAAGTTCAGGAAGCATGAAGATTATTTCCAAGAGAAATAATTAGCTGAGAGCTGGAGTGAATGAAAGTGAAAAAGAGCCAGGGGAGAGATGAATTCTGGAAGAGAATACCAAATGCCAGGATTAAACAGGAATGTATCTCTGTTGGTTTGTGTGATAATCAGACATTATTTTTATTTATTTATTTATTTATTTATTTATTTATTTATTTATTTATTTATTTATTTTGTGGTTTTTGGGTCACACCTGGCAGTGCTCAGGGGTTACTCCTGGCTCTATGCTCAGAAATTGCTCCTGGCAGGCACGGGGGACCATATGGGGCACCGGGATTCAAACCGATGACCTTTTGCATGAAAGGCAAACGCCTTACCTCTATGCTATCTCCCGGGCCCCGAGACATTATTTTTTTTAACTGGATCTTCTTTACTAGAAACTATTCCTCAAGCAAATAAAGTGCTGTTTAATTTCCTCTACCATTCACAGCCTGTAGCAAAAAAAACTGGCACATAATACACACTCAATAAACATGAGGAGAGGTAGGCACTCGAGGGGAAGGGGAAGAAGCAGTCTGTGGGTAGACCCTCAAGCCCAGCTCACTGATAAGTCACCGTGTGTGTGTGTGTGTGTGTGTGTGTGTGTGTTTGTGTGTGTGTGTGTGTGTGTGTGTGAATGCCAGCCTGTGCTCACAGTACTCATTCTGGATTTATTGAATGGCTTGGGGCACTCTACTATTACTACTACTACTACTACAACTACTCCTCTTTGACTCCCATAGAGAGGAGGAAGGAGGCTGGATCATGTGATCCAGACAAGAGAATGAATTTGAGGGTGATTGGAATTAAGAGCAGGCAGGACTCCTTAAAGAAAGGGACTAAAATCACCACAAAGATGACTTCTTCCCTGATCCTGAAGATCTCTACCTGTGGAGCTCGTTCAAAAGCAGGGCAGAAGATATCAAAACCCAGGTTGATGGTGGTGCCTCAAGGTGAAAACCATCCCCTAGTTGGGAAAAGTCCACAACACTATACTTCATCCTATACATCAGCAAATGGAGCTTGTGGGTAAAAAGCCATTTGTGAAAGAAAGAGAAAAGAGGACGTAAAAAGAACAAGTTGCTTTTAAACTCTTAGAAATAGGTACTCCACTGTGTCCTGGGCATATTCCCTTATTTTCTCAAATAACAATTCTTTCCTCCTCTACAACTTTTTGGGTCATGCCATTTAGACTTGGTTTTTCATTGATGTTTAATAGATGTTATCATTGTTTATCTAACTCAATTTTATATATGTATGTATTTAATTTTCCTTCCTTTTTCCTTCCTTCCTTCTCTTCTTTCCTCCTTCCCTCCCTCTCCCTTCCTTCCTGCTTTCTTTCTTTCTTTCTTTCTTTCTTTCTTTCTTTCTTTCTTTCTTTCTTTCTTTCTTTCTTTCTTTCTTTCTTT